>JASCZW010002793.1:0-21986 GCA_034211315.2 Aedes japonicus | reverse complement strand
CGTATGGAATGTTCAATCATTGCAGGTCGAGGGAGTTCAGATATTTTAAACCCAAAAAAATAAAACCTGCAAATCGTGTCATTCTGTTGATTCTGAATTTTTATGATCATATAACATTGTTTCAGTTTCAAGATTTAAAAAAATATCAAAGACAATTTTGAAGTAAACAAGTGGAGTAAGGAATACCAACTGCAGCTAGTTTGGCTATACTTTGAAAAATAATGAGTATTACGAGTGATGTAATCCTTGTTGCACGTAAATAATTTAAGACTCAATCATAAATATAACTCAATTGTGTTGTACTTGATACAGTATTAAAATAGTTCTTTTTTTTTTATTGAAGTGTTATTACAGAACTAGCTGATCCCGGTGCGAGCGTTGCTACGCCTGCAACTAAACGAATGAACATTACTAAGAACTGACGCTTTTTTTTTTGTTTTTTTTTGTATGAGTTCTTTTTTGACTAAGAAAGGGTTCAAACTTCTATCAGAACATTCTTTTTACCCAGACAATACACAGTTTGTGGCTTAGTTACCTGGATAATTCTCAGGTTTGGTTGAAATTTGTGTTTGAAATCACCAGAGAAACATTTCTTGCATTCAACAAACCCCACATACCAATTTTGGCTCCATTTTCTTGATTAGTTCTCGAGTTATGCATAAAACTGTGTTTCGTTTGTATGGGAGCCCCCTCCCTTAAAAAAAGGGAGGCGTCTTAAATCAGAATTGAAACAGTAATTATCTTCAAAAACCTCCACATGCCAAATTTGGTTCCATTTGCTTGATTAGCTCTCGAGTTATACAAAATATTGTATTTCATTTGTATGGGAGCCCCCTCTTTCAGGACGGGGAGGGATCTGAAACCATCATAGAAACCTTTCTTGCTTTTAAAACCTCACACATGCTAAATTTGGTTTCTTTTACTTGATTAGTTCTCGAGTTATGTAGAAATGAGTGTTTCATTTGTATGATAGCGCCCCTTTCCAGAGAAAGGAGGGGTCTTTAACTATCACAGGAACCTTTCCCGGGTCCAAAAATCCCTGCATACAAAATTTCACGCTGATCGGTTCATTAGTTTTCGAGTCTATTAGGTTCAGACAGACAGACAGACAGAAATCCATTTTCATATAGTGGCGAACCAGCCCAGGCGGCTGAAAGCCACTTTAATAAAGAAATAAAAAAAAAAAACCATTTTCATATATATAGATGAATCATTAGCAGTTCGTTGACTGCCTTTTATATGTCCGGTTGCTACGCGTTGCCAGTCTGTTCACGGTAACTGTAGTTGCTTGTTATCCGGCTACTATGATAGTGTCCAACATTCCTCCCTTCCTAATTCCAGAACAGGTATGGTTCAAATCTTGAAGGCATCCGAATCATCCGCTGCGGATGGTATTTCTTGAACAGGATCGATTGATGGTTGGACATCTTCTTCTTGTTCCAATTCAGGTTGATCGAGCTGGCTGGGACCTACTTCTGGATCGGAAATGACTTCAGGTCGTTCATGTTGACTGGAATCTTCTTCGTATTGTGGGTCCATTGGCAATTCTTCAACTTCAATTTCCGGCCGCGGTTGCGTCTTGGAATGAACGTTTGAGGTTAATGAATTGGGGTCCTGTTCGACTCGATTTAGACGATCCTGGGAGTGCGGTTCAGATGCTTTTGAGGATTGTAGACCAAACATGTCCACCAGCATATCCAGTGGTGTCAACTCTGCTGCACTTATTTCCTCTTCACTGAAACGCATCTTGAGTTGGTTGATGTGGTGACTTGGAATGTGTGGCCCAACTGTCACATCTCTTGACGAGGTCAGCAATGTCAGCAATCTGCTCCATTCTAGGATGTCCTCTATGAAGTTGCTTGAGCAGTCTCTGATGAAAATTTTCCGGAATCACTAGACAGTTGGACATCATGATGCAGCCCTTCACTACCAACAATGCATCTCAATGAGCGAAGGAAGGGCGTACGGCAGTGTTGGCGATGCTGTCGAGTTTGGCAGGCAATCCACGGTGGATATACTGAACCACTTGTTAAAGAACGGGGCACTTAAGACTAGCGCCGTACCGTACCGATTTGAATGTCACGGATAGCGACGTAATGGATCTTGGAGTGGAACCACGACGTCATCTTCCAGTTCAATGGAGGCGATGATAAAATCCCCATCGGATTTAATGTAACTGTTGATAAGGCGAGATAGTACGTCGACAAAACCAAATTGCGTAGTGAACGTTTACTCGATTCCAAAATTGTAACACAGAAGTGTCAGTGGCGGAATTCCGTTCTTCTGCGTCCTAGCAGCATGCGATGGAATTTTGTCGCGGGGAACATCAACGCAAGACCTTCCTTCTCGATCTGTCCATAGTTTGCCTCAGCAGGAGTGAATCTGGGAAGAACTTCTGAAGAAGGCATGCCCCGATGCCGTCGGCAGCAACGATCATAATGCGCAGGATCATAATGCGTCAACATCAAATCCGATTAAAGTACCTCCTTGAACCGCTGGAACGATTCCTGGCACTCCTGATTTCAAACAAATTTGACGTCCTTCTTGAGCAGTGCGTTGAGTGGGCGTCGTAGCTGATGCATTTCATGGACAAACTTTCCGTAGTAATTCACTGCACCAAGGAATGAACGTAGAGTTGTGACATCTTTAGGAGGTGGCATCTTGACGATAGTTTCCATTTTTTTCTACCATGGTTTTTCTTTCTGTTCAGCAATTCATTGAGAAAACCTTTCTCTTCGAACTACGCCGTATCCTGTCAGTTTGAACGTCATTTTATCTTGCATAACCTTAAATTAACTTCTTGTGCATATGTAGCAGTGAGAGTAACTCGAGCATTCCCAATTCTTGACTAAAAAGGGGTTCAAACTTCTATCCCCGCGAAATACACATTTTGTGTTTAAGTTGCCTGAATAATGCTCATGTTTTGTTAACATTTCTGTTGCATTTGTATGAGCCCCCCTCCCCTCCGGAGAGGGAAGGAGTCTTTAATGACCATGGAAAAACATCCTGCCTCCAGAACCCCTACATGCCAAATTTCAAGGCAATCAAGTTACAGGAAAAAAAAACATCTACAAACGATCCACGTATGGTATATACAGGATCTGGTGCACCATTTGAAATGCCCTGTCTGCGAGTATTAACGGAGTAATCAATCAATGCATTTGATAATACATGAAATATACAATTTTAGACTGTGCAGTGCACGAAGGTGCACATATATGGACCGAGACGCCACTGGCTTGAATAGTTATTGTTTCATTTGTATGTTTTTTGTTCCATTTTTCATGAGAGCCATCACTTACAGATAAGGAGGGATTTCAAACCACCATGGAACAATTTGTTGTCTCCAAAAACCCTAACATGCCAAATTTGATCCTATTTGCTTGATTAGCTCTCGAGTTATGCAGAAATTTTGTGAATCCTAGAGGGTCGAGTTATTAGTACGAGTCACTGAAGAAGTCTGCACATTGTAGACGAAATACGCGTATCTGTCAACATAAGCAAAGGTAGTTGGAATTAAATGGAACATATTCTTTTTTCTTCTAATTTCTAGTTACAGAAATTTTTGTTTCATTTGTATGGGAGCGCCCTCTTCCAGACGGGAGAGGAGTCTCCGAAACATCACAAGAACCTTCCCCGGCCCCAAAATCCCCTGTATAGCAATTTTCAAAACAGTAGGAAAAGTCCTCATGTTTGGTTAAAATTTGTGTTTCATTTGTATGAGAGCCCCCCTGAGAGGGGAGGGTCTTTTACCACTGTGATAACATTTCTTATCTTCAAAAACCTCCACATGCCAAATTTGGTTCCATTTGTTTGATTAGTTCTCGAGTTATGCAAACAAAATCTGTTTCCATTTGTATAAGAGGCATCCCTTTCTGATGGGGAGGGGTCTCATATCATAGAAACATTTCTTGTCTGCAAAAAACCCCACATACCAAATTTGGTTCTATTTTCTCGCTTAGTTCTCGAGTTATGCAGAAATTTGTGTTTCATTTGTATGGGAGTCCTCCCTCCCTTCAGACAGTGGAAGGGTCTCAAGACATCGTGGAAACTTTTCCCGTCCCAAAAACCCATGCATACAAATTTTCACTAACTATAGGAGGCATTCTCATGATCAGTTCAAATTTGTGTTTCATTTGAATTAAACCCCCCCCCTCCCCTCACTACCAGAAGAAGAAGGTATTCCATATTCCAAATTTGGTTCCATTTGCTTTCTTAGTTCTAGAGTTATGCAGAAATTTCAGTTTCATTTATGTGAGAAGCCCTCCTTCTAGGTGAAGGAAGGATTCTTAAACAACTAAAGGGTGTATTCGATAAACATGGCACACAGAAAATCTTCTGTAACTTTTGAATCGTATGAGTAAAAAACCTAGAAATTTGAGTAGATCGTATCCATAGTGTATTATTTACATCTGCCAAGTTTCATAGTTATACATTCAGTAGTTCCAGTCATGTCGTCGAAACAAGAAATTGTCCGTGAAGAAAATTTTGTGCACGCACAATCAAAATCCAGGGGCGTCCCACCGGTGGATTGCTAAAAGGCTTGGAATTGCAAATACAACTGTGTCTCGTGTAATAAAAACCTTCAAGGAGCGTCTGAGTGTCCAAAGGAAGGAAGGGAGTGGTCGTAAAAGTGGTCCAATATGGACAGTAAAATGGCCAGGAAAGTCGAACAACAATTCAAGAACCGTCCAAACATGTCAATTCTGAGATGTCGCTAAAAAGTCTAAGGTGTCAGTCGGTTTTGTGCAAAAAACCATGCACGCCGGGTTACATGTTTACAAAGTGCAAAAAGCCTCAAACCGGAATGAAAAACAAAACATCACTGCGAAAACCCGCGCCCGGAAAACTTTACACGAAGCTGCTCACCAAATCCGGTTGCATCGTGATGGATGACGAAACATACGTCAAGGCCGACTTCCGTCAACTTCCTGGGCAAGAATATTTCGTTGCCAAGTCGAAGTTCGATGTTCCGGAGGATGTTCGAAAGAAGAAACTATCGAAATTTGCAAAGAAGTTTCTAATCTGGCAGGCGATTTGCGGATGTGGTGAAATAAGTGCTCCCTTCATCACTTCCGGAACAATAAACGGTGCGATTTACACGGAAGAGTGCCTTAAGAAGCGTCTCTGCCATTCATTAAGAAGCACAAAGGATCAACTCTGTTTTGGCCTGATCTAGCATCCTGCCACTACGCTCGAAACGTATTGGAGTGGTACCGAGCCAACGGAGTCAATTTTGTGCCAAAGGATATGAACCCACCAAATTCACCGGAACTTTGTCCAATTGAAAAATTCTGGGCAATTATGAAAACGGAACTTCGCAAATATCCCAAAACTATAAAAACAGAGCTAGAATTGAAGAAAATTTTGGTAAAAACAACAAAAACACTGGGAAAATCGGTTGTACAAAATTTGATGGGAGGAGTGAAAAGAAAGGTGCGGGCATTCGAGATGGGAGACGAAATTGAATAAAACAAATGTTGTAAATCAAAACTCATTAGTAGTTCTTCATTCCCTGAAAATTTCAAGAAAATCCGATAATCAGTTTAATTTTGATGAGTATATATGTGTGTGCCATTTTTATCGAATACACCCTTTATAGATACATTTTTTGTCTCCAGAAAACCCTACATGCCAAATTTGGTTCCATTGGCTTGATAAGTTCTTGAGTTAAGCAAACACCTTCAGTTTCACTTGTATGAGAGTCTCCCCTTCTAGAGAGAGGGGGGGTCTCAAACTACCATGGAAACATTACTTGTCTTCAAAAACTCCCATCTGCTAAATTTGGTTTCTTTTGCTTGAGTAGTTCTCGAGTTTTGCAGAAATTTGTTCTTCATTTGTATGGGAGTTCCTTCTTCCAGAGATGGGAGGGGTCTCTAACTATCATAAGAACCTTTCTCGGCCTCAAAAACTTATGCATACAAATTGTCACGCCGATCGTAGTTTAGGTTCAGACAGACAGAAGTTCATTTTCATATATTTTTTTCTCTCCTCGATTTTCTAAAATGTGTCAACGTGGTTATGAACAGGCCCTTTTCTACAAAATCCAAACTGTGTTGATTATCAAACTACAGGTAATAAGCAGCGTACTCATAGCTTTCTTACTATCGTAGTACGGAGTTACATCGATCACTTTTTTCAATATTTCTTCATGTTTTCCCCGGTAAAGGCCAGCTTTGCATGTCTTCTACCCTAGCAAAGGAAAATAACAAGCTGATATCATATAAGTAACAAGTTCTGTTATCTCAGTTATCGTTTTGATTTCCGCTGTTATCGCATAACAAATTTAGTTATCACCATTGGCAAATTTTGTTATCATATGTTATCATTTTGAACATACTATTTGTTATGAACGTTATAAGTTTTATTGTAAAACTATAAATAATTCCAGCATATTTGAACAAGAAATTTCGCTTTTAATCAAAATATTTTTTTCAGTTGTTTGCATGGGCAGTTGATTTCAAATTCATAACATAATTTGTTACTATTTCAATAAATTTGCTTGCAATACAGGATTTGTTATCAAGTTGTTCGCAGTGATAACAAAATAAGTTATTATTATGATATTCAACGAGTATTTTTTTGTTATTCATTCTGTTATTTTGGCTGTTTATTCAGCCTAAATGATAACATATTCAGTGATCAAAAAATGATAACCTGGTATCAGAACTTGTTATCAATTTGGTATAATCCATTGCTCGGGTAGTTATAATACAAGTAGGTCTCATGTCTCTGACAATCTTCATGTATTTTTGGTCATACTGTTAGTTCTGTTTATTTTCCTGACAATTTTAACTTATGAAATTTGAATACAGCGATATCAGGTATCATTGATCGGGACCTCAGAATGAACATGAACAGATTTTTAGAAAAGTATTTGATTAAATTTGGGTTCTCTAAATTAAAATTTAATGCTCTTTCTCATATCTGAATAAATGATGTTCACAATCCACAATCATGCTAGTTTCTACAGAAAATATAGATAAGATTTAATTTAATGGATTATCGAAGCTTGAAATGCAGGCAATAACGTTGTACATTTCACAGACAACCATTTATACCTCAATAAATGTTCCCATTAATTTTACCTGCAATATTTAGAGGATTCACTTTATTGAAACTACGCCGGAAAAGAAACGCTCGAAGTTGATGACAACAGTCATTACTACATTATAACCAGTCATTACTACAAACAGACAGACAACAGTCATTACTACATTATAACCGTTTGTTTGAACGTTTTTGGCAGTAAAACCTACTTATTTAGTTATTAAGAACGCATAACATTAATCAATGGATTTATCAGATGAAATTTCATCAGGATGATTCATGTTTTCTTTCATAGAAAACTTTCTGTACATCACCTTAAATATAAACACTCCGTCCTACGGTACACAAACTCCATTTTTTAGTATTTCGGATACTCTTATACATGAAACCGTCCTTACACTGGAAATAAAGTTTAGTTTATACTATGAAATCGAAAGTTGTTTTTATGAAGAATCGTAATTAATGGCACACGCGCAACTGTCAAAAGCATGAAGCATTTGTTCACAAGGTAAGAACATTCGTGCATTGTACGAAAATAATTCAAAAGAGCTACGAAAATTTGGTCACAAACTAAAAGAAAAGTCTTTCTGGTGGTTGCATGAATCACTGACAGATCTACAATATCGACTCGAAATGAAATTGAAAAAAAGTGCAACCACGTGAGTTGTCATAGCGTTTTTATTTTTCTGACATGGGATGCGATTCTGTATTTTTGGGAAGAGCCTTGATGACTCGTGAGAAGATACTTGCTGATTGAAAATGAAGTTAGAATTTCCTCGACAGTGCGTTAATTTCTACCTTTGGGATTGAAAAATATCTCCTGCCCATGCCAGTGCAGCAGCACCATCATGCATGAGCAACGATAAAAGAGAAGCAGCGATTGATTCGGTCTTCACGTAAATTCATTTTCGTGCATAATACAAAAGGTGTAACGATAGTATTTCTACCGTGATAAAAAAGCAATATGAATGCGTTTTATAATGTGGCGTATCGAGTCATTTGTTCTATGTTCAAACTCAATGCTTGTCACGAAATGGAAAGCTATTTTACGAACATAAAATTTTCAGTGAATGTAAAAGATAAGCTAATTTTGGCATTAATCCGCGGCCAATCTTCGAATTCTTCTTGTAACGACTGAACAACCGGAAAATAAACTTTTGCAATGCATACCAAATGTACGGGATTTCCTCGCAAGACCATCCAATGGAACTATTCTGCAACCCGAAAATTTTCTTCTACTGGTTTACTGGATGTTCTGAGTGCTGTTCGCGGTGCTCGAATTTCTTCGATCAGAAGATTAAAACACTGCTTAGTTTTTAATCGATTTACTCGGCACCGCGTAATGCTTCCTTTGGCTGTGTTAGTTTACTCTGGTAAACTCCTTTCATCATCATTTCCACTTCTAGCAAAACGAAGTTTCTCTTCCAACAAAGTACGCCAGTCTCAACTCTTTCTCAACCACCTCATGCTCAGCAGAATAACTTTTAGGCATTTTTATGCTGACTCATCATCTTTGCTTCGATCGAGCAGAAAATGAAAATATAGATCCGAATCCGGTTCCAGTTAATCAGTCATTTTCCATAGCGTCCACCACCCGATTAACTCCCTAGTCGCTTGCTTTTACCATCTCCATCTTGCAGCATGCCCAGGCGAGCAATTACGATATTCAATGCCGTACAGCGACTGATGGTTACAAGTTTCAATTAATTATCGACATTATTAGTTTGACATTACTAGCCACGCGTCGTGGTATGACCACGGATCCAACCAGTAGGCACCTTTGCCTTTGTAATGAGAGCGAGCAGTCCCGGATCATCATCGTTCAACCGTACTGAAAACCTGCTCATCCCTTTAGCTCAGTTCTGATTCTGCGATTACCTGCTGACACTCGCGTGGACGTGGGACGGAGTTCACAATCGACGGAGATCACTCGGATCTCACAATGTTGCGGTGAGATTTTTCCTCCACTTCAGTCCGCCGCCAGTGTTCACACCAATATCGGCTTATGCGGGGAAGACCCCGCAACACCGCCCAGCCGGTTTGGACTGCGGTGGCGTAAGACGTGTCGGTTCGAGCAGAAGCTTCTTCTCACCTAAGCTGTAGGAATCTTCTCCGGCACTATCAACGCCGTCACGTTCTGCTCGGTGGGTCTGAGCGAGTGGTCTGGCTGGTGCGGGGTTTCCAACAGCAATCTGCCATCCGGGTCTCAGAGATATCTCGCTGAGAAGCTGCTAGCTGGTCACTCGCGTTGAAGGTGTGGGAGCAGATGTAAAAATGCATACCGAAGCTACGCGAAAATTGCCAAGCGTTTACCAACGTTGCCATGACAATAGTCCAGTAGTCTGTCAAAACAATTAAATTACAATAACCGGAGTCTCTTTCGTTCACTCGAGCTAGACAAACCTCCACATCCTTTCTAAGAATTGGACACCTCAACCGAGTGTCACCGGAAATACGACTAACCCTCCACCGAATCTTCGAATCCCAATTGACGACCGAATCCTTTCTCTTCTCTCTCCGAGAAGGACAAAATGCCACGTGGTCGACTGGCTCGCTTCCACTTGTCATTCCATGGCAACCAGCCGACGGGAACCGACCACAACCCGTTCCAGTATTCCATTTTTGGTTATTCATTCGTTTCTTTCATCTTCTTACAGAGCCCCAACATCGCACACATCTGTCTGTTGCGTCCCCGGTCCTCCCCCTCGATAGGGGACAACGACGGCCGCCAGGAGGGAAGAGGATGACCCCTTGGCCTAAGCTCGTTAGGCTTGCTATTGCTCGCTGTTCAGGTAGGCAGCACACCTACACTTTATTCTTCTCAACCACGCCATTTAGGCGCCATCAACTGCATCGTTCACCGATGCTGCTTCAGAGCGGCTGCCAGACGAACAGACCGACCTTCCCTTTCCAATCACCTCAACTAACAACAGCGAGCAACAAGCTAAAGAGTGCTTCAATGCGGCACCGTCATCTATCGCCGGGGCTCGTCGGCGGGTTAACAGTGAACCCGTAGGGCGAAAAATCAATTCGTGAGATAAACCAGATGCCAACCGGATGATAGGCAAATCGCCACCGCTGGAAAAGTTCGATCCGGAGTCGTCGTGGTCGTCCTTTGAACTTTCGGCTGCGCTGCCATTTCTCAACACGAGGAACCAGAACGCGCTTGCGTAACGATGCCATGGCACGGTCAGAAACCGCTCATTGGCGGCCGATTGACGGAGGCAGGCACAGAGCCCCGGGTGACCGTAGCATCGACGACATCGCCTCCGGAAAAAGACGCAACAGCCGAAATGCCAGTTCGCGCTCCTGCCAGCGGCGCGTGCCGTTGTGATGGTCGATTGACACTACCGCGAACCACCGCGTGACGGCGGCGGCATGGATTGAGTGAGATATTAGTGCTTCTCGTTCCACCGAGATCGCACTGTTTTTCTGGCAGATTCATTATTCATCCATTCTCATGGCAATCTTGTGAATCACATATGTGAATTTCCTTTACGCCAGGTGGGTCCTCGAGGCTGCTGCGCAGCGTTGTTCTTGACTGTCCGGCCGCGCAGCAAATGCTTCCGCGTGACAACCAGCCGCCCACAGAGGAGCATGCTCGTTCACCGTCAAATCACGAGACGGTCGACCGTCCTCCATGATGAGATTCGGACGCTCGGAATCGCAGGATGGACGCGGAAGGTCCAGACTGGCAATGAGGCAGAAAATTGCGTTAAGGCCAGCTTCCAGCAGTGTTGCTTTGTTTACGGCAGCGATCCAACATAAGAGTGCCGTTGTTAAGACGGCACATCGCAATCCCATTTCTGGCACAATGTATGCGGGTCGCTGGAGCGAAGAGCCTTGGCCACACTTAATTGGCGAAGCGTTGAAAATCCGCCGCACAAAATTCTTTCTCTCAAATTTTCAGAGATTTTGAAGCTGATTACTATCATGCCAACTTCCGTGAGTAAAAAGTGTGAACGAGAAATCAGTTTCTATGCATTCGTCTATTAGGTTTATTTCATTCTTTCATCCGAATGCGCGAACTTTTGGCCTGAACTCTCAAACCAAAAGATTCTTGCAGCACCATCTACTTCTGCATAATGAACTGTTTTTACCGGCAGTTTTGTAAGGTGCTTTTTCATGTATTTTTGCCATTGAGCGGTGCTCCAGAGTGTTCAGGGGTTCAGATCTTTGTGGCACGAAATCGACATCATTTGCCTCATACCATTCATTCCAGTACTGTCCTTCGTGTAGCTGCCAAGGATGGCAAATCCAGTCAAAAATGATCGCTCGTGTCCATCGTGAGCCTTCGAGGAGAGGTGGAAACCCTTCCTTTGGAGAACAACTCTTCCAAATGCACCTGTCCATTCACGGAGCTTGCCGTAACGGCAGCGGCGTACTCCGCCATCCTTCAGGCAAACGAAGAGCTCTCGGCGAACTTCTTGACGATCTTCACGGTAAAGGTACATTCTCGAAAACATCACACTTATCCTCAGCAGTCGTTAGCACACAGGCTTTCCTGGACCTGGTTGAAGTCCGCCTCTCACAACATGTCTCGTCAACCAATACGCAGCAGTGCAGGTATTCGTATCTTCGCCCACTGTCTGGGGACTTCTAAACCTTAAATGTCGCTGAAAAATCTTGATTTTCGTAAAGTAGTCGAGAGTTACAGTTCTCACCAACTATCATATCTTCAACGAGTCATCAAGCCCCGTGAGATCAACCACCAATCTCAGAATCAGCGCTTCCAAAATGCAAGACTCGAATCCCGCCATGAAAGCAGCATTTAAAAACGCTGGACAACCCACGTGGTTGCGCTTTTTTCAGCTCATTTCGAGCCCGGATATAGTGAGATCCGTCTGCTCGTGCACGCAACCACCAGACAGGGATCGTTTTCTCTTTCAGTTCTGTAACAAAAATATTCGTAGCCCTTTTTGTTGCTCAAGTACAATGCACGAATTTTTTTTCGTGCTTTTGATACAGTTGCGTGTGTTATTAATTACGGAGTGTAGCTGCATATATAGCACAAATCAGTTTCGCTGCAGACATGCACCGAATAGATTTCGTTGAAGCTTCCCATCCTCGATTTCGTAATATTAGCATTAAAGGCATTAGCATTAGCATTGACGTTTGCACACCTCGTGGATGGAGCTACGATGAGGAATAATTCGTTGGAGACATTGCATGCCACCATGAAACGAAAACCAGTTTTTGATACGTTTCTTTACGCAATAATCTCCACGAAGACACTCCTCAATCGCTCACCTGGCCACGTCCATGCAATCGTTGGTGATAGGGAGGATTTGGTATTCACTTCAAGAAGACACGGGAACCCACGTAGCCTTCAGTAGATATCAAAGGAAAAAGAAAATAAATAGTCGGAGAGAATAGTTGAACAGAATGCCCTGTTTGGTGTACAGAACAATAATGTATTAAAAAATGGTCGTTGGGAGCATCTAGTCTAAGAAGGTTATGTGATGCTCCATTTCTCTTCAAACGGTTGGGACTTTAGCATTAACTATAGTCCTAGCTCCCTGTGGCTTATGGTTATAGCGCCAATACTCGCTCTCTGGAAAAGAAGAATGTCCAAAGATATAAGAACGGGTACTGAAAAAGAACCTGTCAGATTTCTTAAATTGCTGCACTCACTCACACATACACGCATATATACACTTATTAATAGTTTGCAAGTAGCTTCAATTGTTTGTAACCG
This sequence comes from Aedes japonicus, assembly GCA_034211315.2. Classification (NCBI taxonomy): domain Eukaryota; kingdom Metazoa; phylum Arthropoda; class Insecta; order Diptera; family Culicidae; genus Aedes; species Aedes japonicus. The sequence goes on along the minus strand of JASCZW010002793.1, from coordinate 9,238 downwards.
TTTAGACATAATGAGTAAACATAGAACGAGCTTACCAAGTCAGTAGTCAGTTCAATACCGTTTTGATTCGCAGTCCCAATCTTAGATGGTCTGTAAGACCGACGTCAAATCCGCATCTTCGAGCTGGACTGTTTCAAGAAAAAGGTACCATCAATATCTAGCTGTTGGCTAACTTCACAAACAATTTCTTTATGAAATAAAAGGGAATCAAAGACAAATGGACACAAAAAAAACAGCAAGTAAGGCTCAAATCATCTATGAAGCAAAATCAACAAAACAAATGGCACGCAGCGCGGCATAAATCAGATCAGCTCAGACATCTGCAAACCGGAAATTAATAACACACTCATCAACAAGTGCAAAAGCCTACCATAGATTTCGTTCCTGTATTGAAAGCACTAGACACTTCCAAATCACAAGAGGAGAAGAAAGAATCAAAATAAAAATAGTACTCACAAGACACTGCCAGTACAGTGCAAGGGTCTAACCAGAGGAACTGCGCTCTGTCGAGTTACGAAAGGACGCAAAACAGAAAATACAACACGGCGTGCCGCTTTACATTAAAAAGCGTTTTGAGACTGTACGGGGGCTTGAATTGTTCGATTTTGAAAAATATAAAGGGTACTTAGCTGAATTCACAAGATATCCATTGGCATTGATGCCACGAGGAAGTCGCCGGCACCGCCGCACTAGGCAATTTTGCTCTGTCTTTCTCTTCCCGTCTTCCGGCTTTTGCATACACTTCTTTTCGTTTGGGGCAGCCATCATTGTCCGGGGAGACTGTTCGCAACCGGCACATTTTTTCACACTCCATGGTCACTTCATAGCGGCATCTATCCGGCACCTAATCGGTTCACCAGCGGTTCTTCGACTGATAAGCACGTTTTGGCCCTCGGTGGGACGGATTTAACGCGAAACCTGGACACCTCCTCTAGAACCGCGCAAAACCGAACTTTTCCCAACCACGCGAATTTGTTTTTCATTCTTTTCAAGAACCCACTGGTCCTAACGCGAATAACCAACGCACAACAGGAGGCATTTCTCTCAAGGGAAACCTTGAAATTTCAAAAGTTTTGAAAATTGAAGGGAATGAAGAAAAAATCTGACACCGAAAATTGAACACGTCCGCTCGCCCAAAGCTTACTTCGATCTTCCTTCTACCTTCGATTTCGTAATATAAACTAAAAATAATTTTCAGTGTACGTAGTCCAGTTCGTGTTCTACACCCAAAATAAAATTCACATAATCAGTGGAAAATATCCACTAGAAATTCACTTAACTTTCATGTGATTCAGAAAGTGGAAAAATGCTTTGCAAAATCAAGTGAATCTTATGTGTCCAGTGAAATGTAAATGACTGGTCAAGTAGAATTTCTTTTTCTATGTGATATTCATGTAAATGTCATTTATTTTATTATTGAAAATATCTACATGTGTTTCCAGTAATAGCTTAGTGACATATTTTTTCAGTGTAGGTATTCTGTGCGAAAGTCTTGCTGACATGCAACTTTGTAGCCACATTTCGATCTGAGGTGTTCGGTATCCGTTTGAAGGCCCCAACTACGCGTTTGTGATCGTTATCGTTGATTTGAAGGCCTTTTGTTTCCGGATCATCGCTTCCGATCAACAGTTAGACGTTCTTCGAACCGTTTTACGATACCAGACACCGTGAAATTTACGATTTCCAACGTTTTCCCGATGTCACGATGTGACAGATCCTTATTCTCAAAGTATTCGTGCAAAACTTTTTCCACGCACGTCGCTACTTTGCAAAATTTTGCGCATCTGATGAAATCAACTCACATTCACGCTCAATTGTAGTTACTCAAAACTGAGTAGAGACTGAAGTTACATTAAGAGTGGAACTACCCTAATTAGGGAAATTAAAGGGTCATTTTAGTCATTTTCGAATAACTAGGTCACCTGTCAAAATTAGAGTAAACCTTACTCAGTCACGGTTGTTTGTACTTTCTCAAAATTGAGTAGAAAATGACTCAGATTTGTAAAAAGTGGAAGTACCCTTATCAGAGTAGCTACACAGAAAAAAAAGCGTTCTTGAAAATACGAATACGGACCGTGAACTAGGTCACGTTTTCAGGATTTTTACCTTCAAATGTGACTAGAAATGAGAAGAAAAATTAGTATTTTCCATTTAATTCCAACTATGTACCTTAGCTTATCTTGACAGGCGCGTATTCTACAATGTGCAGACTTCTTCAGTGTCGACTGAAGTTATTAGTACTACCCTAGTAGCACATTTGTTGCAAAGTAGTTGAAATTACTTATATGTGACTTATTTTTGTCATAATCAAGCTGTAGTAACTTGTTCAGAAGGTTGTGTGCTGCTCGGATAGACACTGTACTGTCGAGTTATTAGTACGAGACACTGAAGAAGTCTGCACACTGAAGACGAAATACACGTACGTATCTGTCAAGATAAGCAAAGGTAGTTGGAATTAAATGGAAAATACTAAATTTTCTTCTCATTTCTAGTTACAGGTATTCCACTAAACAAGCTCAACCCTCTAGGATTCTTCAAATGTGATTTAGTTCGTTGTTGCGTGATTCAGCTCACGGTGTTTTTTTGTTTGTTCTCGAATTCGTGACTGCGGTTCACGGATTGGGGCACTGATTTTTTTCCGTGTATAGGGTTATTCATTTTTGATGAACTAGATCACTTGTCAGAATTAGAGTGAACATTACTAAGTATCTAATTTAAACTAATTAATTTTCTAAACCCGATGCGCCCCGACGGAGTGTTTTAGATTCTGAAATTAAAAAAAAACATTCAATTCGTTAAACGATGCAACCAGTTTGTTCACCGCAGCTCTAGAATTGTGGTTCTTCGTTTTGTGTAAAAATAATAAACAAAACCCATCACCATGCAGAGATAAGTTGGCACAACAATGCCGAAAACTTTGAAGTCATAATAAAGTTACTACAACTAATTATTACCGTAATGTGCTACTTGAGAATTGAACTCGGTACTTTGACGTTAAAGTTTATGTTTATTACAACATACAGTCGTCCTATCTCGAAAGCTTTTGATTGACTGAACATTGGACTGAACCACATCTTTTGTTTTGGACTGAACCACGTTTTTTGCTTTGTATAGCTTTATTACAATTACTCTATTTTTATAAGAACAACCTTTTAACAATCAGAGTAGCATTTACTCAGTTTCCTTATTTCAAGCTACTCAGATTTTGACATTTAGCATGGAAATACGAAACTGAGTGAAAGTTTCTCTATTTAGAGTAGATATGAACGAGTGTGTAGTGTAATTAATACATATTAAACTAAGTCTAGGCAAAATTTTAACTAATTTTCCCCAACGGATCAAAAGTTAAAGCTGTTTGAGTGTGTGTGTGTGTGTGTGTGTGTGTGTGTGTGTGTGTGTGTGTGTGTGTGTGTGTGTGTGTGTGTGTGTGTGTGTGTGTGTGTGTGTGTGTGTGTGTGTGTGTGTGTGTGTGTGGATGTTTATCGGTACACCCTCTAAGCTAACGTATAATTATTCTTATGTGAGAAGAATTGTTTGGAACCGTGAAACGTTTTGAAACTATTTTGTTTGGATTTAGTGATTTTCAATAGTTCTATTTAGGGTTATGGCGCCAACTTTCGAACGGCACGGAACATCTTTGCCAGGGAAGGATACAAGTCGTACAAAGCCAACACGTACATTGAGCAGAATTCCGTGGCCAAAAAGCGTGCAAAGCCCTTGTACGACCGTGTTTTGACGAAACACAAAGGCTGCACTTTGATCGATGATGAAACATACGTCAAACTCCATTTTAAGCAGCTTCCCGGTCAAAAGTTTTTCATCGTGACTGGACGTGGGGAAGTGTCGGGAAGATTCAAGTTCGCTTTTGCCGAAAAGTTCACGAAGAAGGCCTTGATTTGGCTAGTGATTTGCAGTTGTGGCCTGAAAACGAAACCATTCCTCACATCCTCGACGATGACATCCTATGTTTTCATCGAGGAATGCCTGAAAAAGCGTCTATTGCCGTTCATCCGCAAGCATACTAGCAAAGTCATATACGTATATGTTGGCTGGGTTAAGCCAGCTGCCGCTATTCCAAGATGGTTCTGGAGTAGTATGCTGCCAACAAGACCAAATTTGTCCCCAACCAATGAATTATCCGAATTGTCCGGAATTTCGACCAATCGAAAAATACTGGGCAATTTCAAAGCAGCGGCTTCGGCGAAGCGGCTGAGCAGTCGAGGACATCCAGCAAATGCGGGCAATATGGTAGAAATGCGCTGATTGCGTGTCCGTTTCCACTGTGCCGGCGCTGATGGGCTTCACCAAAAGGATGGTTCGAGATTTGGTTGGAACTGGAGAAATATAACCATCCTATGCTGTTACTTTGTAGTTTTCATAAAATTACTGTAAAGAAGGGAGCGTCCATTGATTACGTCACGCAAAAAGTGACTTAAACCCCCCATCACGTTTTTTGTATGGACCTTAATTTTTTTGTGCATGGATCGTCACGTCTTCCGAGCCCCCCTCCCCCTAACTACATGACATAATTAATGGACCTTCCGTAACCATTATTGGACTTTATAAACTTACATTAATTGTTATGTTATATATTCTCCGTGCGAGGAGTAACGATTATGATGTAGAAGGAGATGTTCGCTCATCAGCAGGGCACCAGAGTGAACAATCAATGTTTTGGCTAGAATTGAAAGATATAGAAAAAAGTTTTGATAGTTCCGCTAGTGTGCGGCAGGCTTGGAAACATTGCAAGATGTTTTAGGAAAATTGAGCGAAAAGGGCATGTGTACAAGTGGTACTCGAACCAACGACATTTTTTGCCTAACATCCCTGCGGGTAGGTTAAAGCACGGACTAAGTCCGCCACTACTAGGCAGAAAATGTCCGGTTGGAAGACGCTCATGTGCACACAGTGGCTTGTATAGTTATTCTAGCGATCTATTGTGTGCACTCTGTTTACTGATCGCTAGAATAACTATACAAGCCACAGTGGTACGGAAGCGTCTTCCAACCGGACATTTCGCCTGTTGAAGTGGCGGACTTAGTCCGTGCTTTAACCTACCCCGCAGTGGGATGTTAGGCAAAAATGTCGTTGGTTCGAGTACCACTGTACACATGCCCTTTCGCTCAATTTTCCTAAAACATCTGCTACGTTTCCAAGCTGCATCACTAGCAGGACTATCGAACTTTCTTCATATCTTTCAATTCTAGCCAAAACATTGTTGTTCACTCGTGCTCATCGTGATGAGCGAGCATCTCCTTCTACATCTTTATAAACTTATTCATTCACGAATTATAGGTCGTTTTGTGCGTATAAATTCACTTTTAGTCAACCTTTAATATCTAATGCGGACTACTACAAACATTTCAAACCTCAAACTAGAGAGTTTAACTGTCACTTGCATAATTGGACTTGAATTACCATTGCATTTTCTGGTTTGTGTGCGGAATTCATCGAAAAGTAGTAAAATAGTTTTCCAGATTATTGCATTCAAATGTTTCTCGCTAGATCACTGATGCATATTTTTTGGGGACTTGAGCGATGTTTCATGTGATAACCTAGCCCCCTGGTGGTAAATCCATGTATGCATTTCCAGTTGTAGCAACCCTGTTGAGGGCCGAAAAAGAATTACAACGTTATCAGTGGATTCGCAGTAGCCCTGGCGAAAATAGTCAACCAACTACCATCGATAGTTCGTTCGTACTGTCAGCTCCATACTGGCTCATAGAAGATGACACGACATCCACGTAAGGCACTTTGGGTCCACCGGATATAGCCAATCTGACCTTGACAAAATCTTCTTTTTCTGGAGAAAGGCGAGAGCTTCGATCGGAAGACTGATTCCGGCTGCCTGGCAGCGCTACGCAGGAAAAGCTGAGGAGAAAGAGAAGGTGGCCTCATTGTTCTGCGCCTTGTTGGTAGAACTTGGGCAAGATGGACATTGTTATGCGGAAGCGTTAGTTGACGTCGCCCGTGTCTGAGCCACATGCAGTGATCCAGAAAGAGCGGCTGAAGGTGCAGGCGAAAAACGGGTTTTCCAACAAAGCGCTTCGTCGTGATGGAAGGCGAGACCAACTGGCGAGGGAGTTAGTACTTTAAATCCCCCACAAAGAAGGGAAGCGTTGACGTCAAATATATCTCCCCCACCTAGTTCGCTTCTTTGGGCATTTCTGTGACTGACGATCAGTAAGAAGAGGATGTCCAAGTCGCTGTTCTTTCCTTCGGGCTTGCGGTAAAATGGGAGATAAAAAGTACAAAGTGCCAGCCGGGAGCTGTTGTCTTTAGTAAGAAAAATCACACGAAGGAAGATGTGGGATTTTAGACGGACCTGGCCTCGGCCCATTATTCACTGATTTTCGCCATCGGAGATTAGTCCATTGTTTTCAATGCATTAAGAAAACAAAACACGTGAAAGGAAGAGGCTCCCGAAAAAACAATATTAGCCTTCCACTACGATTTCAGATCAACGGTGATCAAATCGAGGTGGCAGACGAACTTGTGTATCTTGGCTCGTTGGTGACCGCCGAGAATGACACCAGCAGAGAGATGTAAAGGCGCATTGTGGCTGGCAATCGTGCCAAGCTTGATCTACGAAGGACGCTCAAACCGAACAAAGTTCGCTGAACTACGAAGTTGACCATCTACAAGACATTATATAGTAGTTGTCTAGGGCAACGAAACATGTACATTGCTCAGGGAGGACCAACGTGTCCAGTAATAAGATGATCGAGTAAAAGGTTACATGCGGATCCTTCTCAGGCTACAAGGCTAGTGAGGTGCAGCTATGGACCGAATAGAATGTAGGTGAAAGAAGAGCGGCTTTGACATCAAATTCTCGGTGATTGTCAGCCACAGCAGCACCTTCTTGGGGAACTTGGTGTGTGAAATGAACTTCACCTCGGAGCTCACTTCCTTCGTGGGGGAAGTGAAATACGAAGTGCCCTGCCAGTCTTTGCCATTCAGGGGGAGATAGGTCTGTCCATCACCACCGCCACGTCACGATTCGCCGGGAAAATTGAGTTGACCATCTTATTCAGCAACCGCCGCTTCGTCATTGCCTGCTACTTCGAAACTAGTGGACGGAACTTCCGCTTTCTGACATGTATGTTCATGTTCGCCAGGTACTTTTTCACTGTTTGGCTGGTTGGACCGACCTCCCGTCCAAGCGCACGCCGAGGGAAAAGTGATGTAGTCACTTTTCGTTCGGTCTTCCTCTTCAGCATCCTTTGGAGCTTCTGGTCGCTGAGGGTCGTCGGCCGTCCAGAACCGGGCTTTCTTTGATGCTCTAATTGTTGTCTAACGGTGCAGAGATGTTGTAGATGCCGGAATGGGCGTATCAGGCGTCCACAAAGTGCCGCACGATGTCCGTTTTCGATGCGGCGTTTTTTGAACGCGCACACTTCTGAACGGAGTTGCTTCACTGTTTTTGCCATCCATCACGGTTAGAGTTCGACTGATAGAGCTGTCAAATTCTGTCTGTTGACTCATGGGTTACTATGATTGATGCCGCATGGGTGGTTTTGTCAATGTGGGTGAATCGTCAATTTTTGTCCATTTTTCTAAATGCAAACGTTATTAGTTCGAGAAAACTGCTTCGAAGACTCTCACAGCTACATAAATGACACACTTCACGGACCAAACTTTAAAAGACTGAAGAAATTACGAGGGCCATATTAAACTTGCAAACGTAACACTGACTAACCAAATAACAGTAAGACAATTGAAAAAAAAAGACGAATGGACTGAAAATTATCAAACGTAGCTCTTTCCGAGTCATTTGCAACAGCGTCTTCTTGAATGACATGTTCCGTGTACGGCTGGCCAAATGATTGGAAAGGATTTGCGCAACGATATCATCAAAGGCCTGGCGTCATAAAAATGAGCCTGGTGTTGCAATCAACAGTAAATAAAATCTGTACGGTGGCTCGTAAAATAGGGATGTCACCGGTTTTGTCCAAAAATCAAAACAACGTTTTGGACTTAAGTCGTATAAAGTAAAAACAGTTCCAAACTACAAACAGAACTTTGCATCAAAATCACGGGCTTGAAGTTTTTACTGCGAATATTTGACGAAGTTTTCATGCGTTGTTATGGATGACACTTATGTCCTGAGGATTTTGAAGCAGCTTCCAGGGCTGATTTTTATTCTGCTATGGCAAGAAACGCTACTGCTGCGCATTTCAAAATGAAGACGCAATGACATTTCCCAAAAACACCTGTGTGGCAAGCAATTTGCACGTGTGGCAAAAAGAGTAAAACTCTTTTGTCACTACAGGCACAATCAACAAGGAGATCTATCAGAAAGAGTGTTCAGAAGCGATTGCTACCCCTTCATCAAAAGTCACAAAGAAAAACCATTGTTTTGGCCTGATTTGGCATCATGCCACTATGCTAAAACTGTGATGGACTGGTACCTAGCAAATCAAGTGAACATTGTGCCAAAACCTCAAACCTACCAAATTGCCCAGAGCTACAACTAATCGAGAGATATTGGGCTCTGATGAAGCGGAAGCTTTCTGGAAAAAAGGAAGGAATCAAAGACATCAAACACTTCCAGCAAATTTGGACATAGACGGCTTCTTCGATTTCTGAAGAGTCTGTACAAACCCTAATGGACGGAGTTAAGCGCAAAGTTCGAAAATTTTATGCAAATACCGAATTACTATGGTTTGTCTTCACGAATTGTTCAAACACATCCCATGAATTGGAAATAAACAACTACGACGGAAATATAGTTCGAATTTTTTGTTTTATTCATGTTTTGAGGTGTCCGGATTCTTGCGGATACAGACCTTATTGCATCGATAATGTTTTGAGTAACCCTTTGCTGTCCTTAGACAGGAAACACTACAAAAATGTGCCATACTGCTTCCAACAGGACTCTGCAGCATCGCACCAGGTGAAAGCCGCATAAGCTTGGTGTGAGGAAAAATTTTAGAATTTTATTCCCTCGAAAGAATGGCCTGCCTCTTCACCTGATTTGAATCCTCTCGAATGCTATGCACGAAGCTACATGCTGAACAAATACCAAAGGATTAACCGTGGCAACTTTTAAGCATCGTTTGGTTAAAATATGGAAAGGCATGCCTCAAGCTATCGTGATTAGATATGGCTGGTAATTAAGACAATGGGAGAGAGATTTCAACTGAACTAAATTACGACAGATGTTAAAGATATACCATTTTTATGATCATATACTTCACTGACTAGGAATTCCAATTCATACGACTGTAAATGCAGC
>JASCZW010002792.1:37500-66300 GCA_034211315.2 Aedes japonicus | reverse complement strand
TGTGGCAGTGGATACTGCCATACAGCTGCTCAGCTCATCGTTTCGGTCCAGCAAGACGAATATAGCAGTATCTGGAGTGCATTGGTGACTAGAGACGGGCGGAAAACCAAAGAGCGGTTGTGGCTAGGCGAAGTAAAATTGCATTTGATTTGTGGTGGCACCATGCATGGGGTGCAGATCAAAGGTGGTTGTAAATTGATTTTTATTAGCATGCTGATTTTGTGATCCCTGAGTTCATTTGGTTGGTACTTGATTCTGATGCTTATTTCTCGGCTCGTTTGCTTCACCTGGTTGTTTTCCTTTCTTGCAACCAAATTTAGTCGGTCTGTTCTCTGTCAATTGTGGATCGTCCAGTTGAGTCACGAAGCGCGGAGGTCATGTGATAGTGAAAACAAGTGTTGAGTGAACAAAACATTGACTGAATACACTATGTGGTATGGTGATATAGAGTAATCCTTTATATGAAGTGACTATAGTGTGAAATAAAAATGAACCTAAATAAAAATATATTGGAAAGTGGTTTTAAAGTGGAAAAATGTCGAGTGAATTGAGAGAGCTCTAGTCCCACCAACGTCAAGTTCGATGCATGTTAGACGGTGTCAGGCAGTTCATCGGGCGGTTCAAGCGGGAGGAACATGAAACGCAAATCGATACGAGGTTGGAAATTCTGGAGGAAGCAATGCAGAAATTCTACCTGCTACGGAGGAAGATCGAAGTCCTCACGGAAGAAGCTGATAAAAAGGAGTAGATGAATTCTAAGAGCTAACCCAGAGGAGTTGAAGGCTCGCTTGTCTTCACTTGGTGAAAAGCAGCAGATCGAATTTAGTGCCATCATCATCCAAGATAACTACTGCGAGTTGAAATCGGCATTGCAGCTTCTGCGACCCAAATGCGATCCAAGAACATCCACCGGATCATATATAGCTACGAATCAACCATGCTCATCTGCTCTATCTACGGTCAAGTTGCCAGAGATCAAGTTGCCTAGTTTCGGTGGCAAAATCAGAGATAGGGTAACATTTAGAGACTTGTTCAGAAGCTTAATCCATCGCATTAAACAGCTAACTGACATCGACAAGTTTTTGTATCTTAGATTTTCACTCGTATGGAATGCATCACAGGAAATTGGGACGATAGAGATAACGGCAGCGAACTATTCTAGGCCTGGGAGCTACTGCAAAAACGGTATTAGAACAAAAAGCACATTGTAAAGTCTCATATCGATTCCTTGTTTGCAGTAGAGCCATTGAATCGTGACAACTATGGAGGTTTGTGCCATCTGATCAGCGAGTATGATCGTAACCTTCAAATGTTGGACAAGATCGGTGCAGATACTTCGAAATGGAGCACAATACTTGTTCATATGGCTGGATACATCAACCCTACGAAATTGGAGACACATCATAGTTCAACACAAGTTCCGACAAACGCTCAGCTGTTGGATATTCTGCGCAACCAGTGCGCAGTTCTACAGTCGATAGCTCCAGCGAAGCCTGCCCAAATCGAAATATAGAAACCCAAATTCACCGTCATCCTCGGATGTCCTTCCTATCGGTGTCCATTCTGCTCCGAAGAAATGCATTCTGCGTTCAAGTGTCAAAGGTTTGTCAAAATGAAGATCCCTGAGCATTATGAGAAATTGAAACGACTCGGACTGTGCCTCAATTGTCTATCTCCATCACATATGGTTCGAGCATGTACGCCTGGCGTTTGTCGACACTGCCAGGGGAAACATCATTCGAGAAATAATCACCGAACGGTATATCGCGACGCATCGACCTTGTGCTCACGAGAAAGTCCGTACTGTGCGGGTGAAATCGCACTCGAAAGCGCCTGAAAAGTGTTCTCCAGGCTAGCAGAAACCGCGTACGTCGTGGAAGTGATATTTGCCGTCGCTAAACAGTTTGACAAAGTGGTGGAAAAATAGTTTTTGCTTGGTTTTAAGCCTCCATTGGCAGTGAAGAGGAGTTTTCTTGCTGAATTTTTTTCGCTCAACCTCTCCCTCTCGCGCTGAGCTGATAGCGCGCTCTCTCTGTCTGTCGCCTTCGTTTGCACTTTTAAGGAGAAGCGCAGTGATGTTGGTGTGAGTTTGGTGGATTGAATTTTTGCTTTTATTTGCCCACCCTGGATGCGATTCATCAATACGTAAAGATAGAGAGGTGCGTGGTTGTGTGTGTGTTGGCAGTAGTTTGCCTCGCATCAGCGGCAACAACAACACAACGGTAGTATGTAGCACGACGTCGGCAACAGTAGCACCTCGTCGCGCGTCGCGATGTTCTGCGTCGTGGATTACTAGTGTGAAGCGAGTTGCGTGTCGCGGGATCGCGCCGTGCTCGCGATTCATTCAAATGACGGTACACAATCAAATGCGCGGTTGTGTGTTGGTGATTTTTCCTCAAACGAGCTCAGGTCCAAAGTATCGTTGTTCGCGGGTATTGTGGGTGAAGTGAAGGTAGTATGTATTGTTTATCAACCGTGTAAAGTTAGAGGTCATAAGCGAGTTTATTTTTCTTATTGATTCGGTTTCCTGCAACCAAGTGTCAATATCTAGAGTTAGATTTTAGAGGAAAATACCACAACCGTGCCAAAGTGAATTTTGATTCGGTGTGCAGGCTTAGTTTGTGAATTAATCAGTGCAAGAAGAGTGTACTAGACACAGATAGCATGTTATTACCAGGGTTTCCGACACGTCGGCGACGGCCGGGTTGATGTGGACGAGTGCCGACGGCGGCAGCTGCGGGTCCAGGAGGACTTGGCCATCTAGGAGATCGAGGAGAGCTGGTTTGCAAATAATTTATTTCTACCATATTTAGAAGACAATATATCAAAACATATTTATGTAGTGAAACAGATGAACAAACATATTTATGTCTTGAATATAAAGTGATAGTAACAAAAGCGTCAAAATTATATATTTGACATTTTGTCAAACTCTGTTCTATTTAACATTATAAATTAAAAGCTCTTTATTCAATACCTTAGCTCGACTTAATGGTTGTAGTTTTATTTAATATTCGCTTGCTTTTTCATTATTGTGTAAGGACGCGAGGGAGGTTGGAAGGATTGTTACCATTACTTTAAGTTTCAATTTTCAAGAATTTAATAATGCAACAAGAGGTAGGTTGGGTTTTTGGTAAGTGAATGGTTGGAATTGACTTACTGTAGCTGCTTTTTACATGGTCAAGTAATTTAATTTTTATAGTGTAACATTCCATGTAAATTATTCAAGTTGAAATTTGTATACATAGCAATTGGGTCTTTCATTATGTCTTTCTATGTGAGAAAAGTGAGACCTTGTAAAAACAGCGCAGTATATGCAGTTAAGTTGTTGGTCCACTCATATTGGATCACTCTATACAAGCAAATGAGTCCTATACAAAAAACATGCAGTGGAAAGAAGCGTTAGAAAGTAGTATTTCTTGATTTAATAGAGACTGATATGCTTTCATGGTAAGTTATATGAATTGTTATTTTTTTGGAGAGATCCTTGCTCATTTTTTTGCTCACAACTATTTTATTAGGAACAGTAGAAATTTGCAATATCGCAGTACATTTATTGTTGCAAATAAAAACAAAAATAAATGTTTTTACTGAATCTAAAGTTCAGTATAGCCGTGAAATTTCCTTTTGTCTTAACTTTGTTTTTAAAAATCATTTATGCTAAAAATTTCCACTGTTCCTTTAACAACTATATAACGGGGATTCCCTAGGAGGGTAGCCTAAGGCAGTCGAAGGATTTGTTGACTGGACAAGGGTTTGTGGAGTCACCAGTCCCTTGTCATGCGAAGACACGTGGCCTTCTGGCCGTAGTCTTCCGAAGGTCCTCACTGAGATCGACTGACCCTGCTACAAGAAGTCATCACGTAGGCTATTCTCTCAGAACAACCTGCTGAGAATAGTCCTGCAGCCATAGCTAATCCTTTCACTGATGGTGGGTTCTTATCACACATGGTGGGTTCTTATCATCATCACATCACTGCCAGAGGAAACATCATTCGCTTCTTCACTCCGGAGGCACCAACTGCGGAAGGTCTAATGCAGCTACACCCCATTACGATTCCTCCGGCCCACAAACTCAGAACCGATCACAGGTGACCAACACACAACAAACACAGCCACCTGCCCAGAATCACCCAACACCGACTCAAGCAACTGGTCTCAATACCAGTTCATTTCCCATCGCAAACACAAATTCGCTTTCGTAAACACCACCATCCTCGCCACCCACCACAAATCATACACTTTCAAGCAATTTCTTACCCGTTACCATGCACACTTCCACCAGTTCAGTATTATTGTCGAGAGCAATAGTACGTGTGTTAGGCAGATATGGAAATACTCAACTAGCTAGAGCCCTTCTGGATTAGTGTTCGGCGTACTGCTTTGTCACAACAAGGCTTTCGCAAAAACTTGGGCTTACCGAAACTCCTAGCTTTCTTGCTGTAGCAGGAATCAGAGGCTCTGTTGTGAAATGAACGAAGAAGGTGGAAGCGATGATAGCTCCACGGTCGTTTCGCATTTCTTCGTATGCTGAGAACATCCAGTCTTATGTACTTCCTAAGCTGACCTCTGAGTTGCCGATACACCCGGTCTGTGTTCAGGAACTGGCAATTCCAAACGGGATTGTCTTAGCGGATCCTGAGTTCCACATACCAGGCCCAATTGACATCATCATTCTACTACGACCTGCTCCTCCAAGATAAAATGAAGCTTTCGGACGAAGAACCAACGCTGCAGAAAACAGTATTCGGATGGATTGTATCCGGACGTGTTACTGGAAATCCAGCTGATATACACACGTCAGTTACCAACTCTTGTTCCATTCTTGACTTGCGCAAACTCGTGGCGAAGTTTTGGGAGTTGGAATCATGCCACAATTCGAGTACGTTATCGGCCGAAGAGACGATTTGCGAAGAGCTGTTTGATAAGACGACAATACGAAAGAAGGTTCGTCGTTACTCTTCCCAAAAAGGAACACATTCTTAGCCAGTTAGGAGATTCCAAGGCCATTGCGTTGAAAAGACTTCATGGAATGGAGAGACGGTTCACAGCGAACAACAATCTCAAGACTCAGTACATGGAATTTATCCATGAATACCTATCTATGGGTCACATGCGTAAGGTCAACTTTGAAGACGACAAGCTATCGTATTATCTACCTCATCATGCCATACTCAAGCCCGAAAGCACGACTACCAAGTTGCGAGTCGTCTTTGACGCTTCGTGTCCCTCCTCAACTTGAGTGTCTCTGAACGACGGATTAATGGCTGGACCTGTGGTGTAAGATGATCTGCTATCCATCATTATGCGTTTTAACTTTAAGATGTTCGTTCTAGTTGCGGACATTGCCAAAATGTACCGCATGATCAACGTAGCGGAAGTCGACCAATCACTACAGCGGATTCTATGGAGAGATTCTCCTGAGCAACCGGTTAAAACGTACGAGCTCACCTACGGAACAGCATCGGCAAGTATGGACCTTGCAACTAAATGTCTCCAGCGATCCTGTGGCTGCGAAAATCATACAAAAAGATTTTTATGAAGACTATTTGTTAACCGGAACTGACAGCTTGGAAGAGGGTAAGGCACTCGCTACTGATATTATATAGTTGACACATTAAGCGGATTTCACGTTGCGCAAGTGGAGTTCAAACAATAGCGAATTACTATCAAAAATCCCTTCTGAACTTCGAGACGACTCCATTACTCTAGATCTCGACTCTCACAAGTCGGTTGTCAAGACACTTGGGCTCACGTGGGAACCTGTCGACGACATCTTCAAGCTCACCGTATCGCGATGGAGCGCTGAGCAAATAATCACCAAGCGAGTTGTTCTCGCAGACACCGCACGCATCTTCGACCCATTAGGGCTCATTGGCCCGGTTACTGTCCAAGCAAAAATCTTTCTCCAGCATCTTTGGAAGCAGAAGACGGATTGGGATGAAGATTTGCCAGAAAACACCCAATCCTTTTGGAACGAGTTCCGTCGCAACGCCAATGCACTTGAGTCACTTTCTGTTCCAAGATGGGTCGGGCTTAGGAGGAGCTTAGCATCCGTTGAACTACACGGTTTTTGCGATGCATCGGAGGCAGTATATGGTGCTTGTCTATATCTGAGGTGTGAACATTCCGACGGATCGGTCACCGTTCGCCTCATCACATCGTAATCCCGTGTAGCGCCGTTAGAAGATCTTGCTCGCAAAAAAGAAGCTGTCGATTCCTCGACTAGAGTTATCATCAGCCGTGCTTCTCAGCCACCTTTATGAAAAACTCTGCAATAACATTGAAGTCCCAGGTAATGCTTACTTCTGGACAGACTCCATGATAGTGAAGTGCTGGCTTTCTTCACTGCCGTCTCGTTATCAATCCTTTGTCGCCAACAGGGTTTCGGAAATCCAGCATATTACAAGAGTTGGAATATGGAATCACGTCACCGGAGCGGATAATCCTGCGGATATTATATCCCGTGGAATGAACCTTGCACAGCTAGCTTACCAAACTCTATGGTTTGAAGATCCATTGTGGTTGCGCCAAGATCATTCGACTTGGCCGAAATAAGCAGTAGTTCAACCTGCGTTGGATACCGCACTCCTAGAAGAACGACCTTCATCATCACTTTCGATTCAGGCCAAGCCTTCAAGTCCTATATTTTCCTTGCGATCGTCGTTTCATGCGTTAATACGAATTGTTGCCTGGGTCCGTTGATTCACCAGAAACCGAGTCTGCAAACGCTACAGAGGCTTATCTTTAATCGAACTTAACCAAGCGGAACTGCAATTAGTCCGTCTAGCGCAATCAGAGAGCTTTCCAGCGGAGATAGCGTAAATATCATTTTTATATAAATTTGATTTATTATTCACACTAATCGCTCCCAAGACCTTGAATTTCGAACATACTTCCTAGACCAGAATTTGAACTCTGTCTAGTTAAGTATTTAAACTGTAAATTTAAATGGGTTTCAAATGGTGAGTTTACAACCTGGAGGGAAGGTTCGACCGGCCTCCTGTTAACACAAGTTACAATCTGCGATTCATACGATCATAAACGATTGCCACCTGACCAATCTACTGGTGGCGCTGGTTGACGTAGCCTGATTTCAGCATAACATTTGAATTTACTTCTGAACCTCAACTATTTCCATAGAAGACTGGCATGCACTTACGATGCAGTATACGATTATATACATACAGCGATTCCACGGGAAGAGAATAGAGTTGAAAGAAAAGTTGTCCGATTTTGCTCAAAATCGCTTAGTATGTTTTTCATCGAAAATAATTAGACCCGTACTTTTTTATTTTTTTATTAGGGTGACCATGTTCGATATAGGGTAACCAGAAAAATGGACATTTTTCGATTTATTTTATTTATAATATATAATAATTTATGAACCACTGAATCGATTAGCAATGTTTTTTTTTATGAATAGAAAGCTTGTCACTTTAAATTCATACTAAAAATATTGGCTTGAATGATTAATATACTCAAATTTTCTAAAATGGTCAATATATTCGTTTTTTATGATTTTTGAAATGTTGGACCACAACGACTATTTATTTTTATATTTTTTTTTATTAAAATTCTAATATTTTTTCATCACATATCCAAAAATTAGAAATAATCATCGAGCCGTTTTTGAGTAACATTTTTTTTGAAAATTTCAATTTTTTTGCCCATACACACATGGAATGAGCATCATTTTCCATCACTTAAAAAAAAAACTGCGGGAATCATTTCATTGAAGTTATCAAACTTATTCCTAATAAATTCATGATAACCATGTTTAAAAATCTAGTTGTAGTTGTGATGTAATGTACCCATCAAAAGTATTGGAGGCTGGTGCAATTCTGACCCCATTAAATGTAAGAACTATAAATCTGCCTCAAATTGTTTAAACGCAGAGACCAACATTGCTAGGGTTTACTCAGTCATGGTTCACGCTATAACTGGAACCACAATGGTCCGTTAGCGTCCAAATTCAGCATGAGTGCTCGTAAGGATTGCAGGGGCACTCATGCCGAATTTGTGTTGTAGCGTAAACCACGACTGAGTAAACTGAACTCAAATTTTGAGCGAACCGAACTGAAACCTTACTGAAGAAACATTTAATATAATGAAACACGAATGCTCAAATTGCCACGTTTGGAGTAAAAGTTACATGAAACTTACTCCTAAACTGTATGGTTCTGCAGCCGGAAGGAGAATAAAGTTGGATAAAAGCTGTTCCTACATTTGTAATACTTCTGAACCATCGAGACTTGATGATCTCGCCGTTGTTGGATCGTCAGGTACCGTACCGTTGTTAGATACGTCAGTAAATAATGAATGTTCCTTAAGTAGAATTATCTCTTCTTTTTGTTCATTCAGACGTCATGATTTGCTATATATATATATATATATATATATATATATATATATATATATATATATATATATATATATATATATATATATATATATATATATATATATATATATATATATATATATATATAGCAAATCATGACGTCTGAATGAACAAAAGAAGAGATAATTCTAGTTAAGGAACATTCATTATTTACGTCACGCAAAAATTAAACTTTTTATAACCCCCCCCCCCTCTCCCCTTGTCACGTTTTTTGTAAAGACCTTCACATTTTTTTGTATGGATCGTCACGTTTCCTCAAATTCCCTCCCCTTCCCCTACTGCGTGACGTAATTTATGGACCTTCCCTTACCATTACTAGGAACAGCATTTCCGATGATCCAGCGGCATTGGGATCGATTATTTCGAAACCACCATTATTGATGTTTGCTGGTGCCGCGACATTGTTCACTCTACATGGTCCGGCCACGGCGAAATTATTGGTACCTGACGATCCAACAACGGCGAGATCATCAAGTCTCGATGGTTCAGAAGTATTACAAATGTAGGAACAGCTTTTATCCAACTTTATTCTCCTTTCCGCTGCAGAACCATATAGTTTAGGAGTAAGTTTCATGTAACTTTTACTCCAAACGTGGCAATTTGAGCATTCGTGTTTCATTATATTAAATGTTTCTTCAGTAAGGTTTCAGTTCGGTTCGCTCAAAATTTGAGTTCAGTTTACTCAGTCGTGGTTTTCGCTACAACACAAATTCGGCATGAGTGCCCCTGCAATCCTTACGAGCACTCATGCTGAATTTGGACGCTAACGGACCATTGTGGTTCCAGTTATAGCGTGAACCATGACTGAGTAAACCCTAGCAATGTTGGTCTCTGCGTTTAAACAATTTGAGGCCGATTTATAGTTCTTACATTTAATGGGGTCAGAATTGCACCAGCCTCCAATACTTTTGATGGGTACATTACATCACAACTACAACTAGATTTTTAAACATGGTTATCGTGAATTTATTAGGAATAAGTTTGATAACTTCAATGAAATGACTCCCGCAGTTTTTTTTGAAGTGATGGAAAATGATGCTCATTCCATGTGTGTATGGGCAAAAAAATTGAAATTTTCAAAAAAAATGTTACTCAAAAACGGCTCGATGATTATTTCTAATTTTTGGATATGTGATGTAAAAATGTTAGAATTTTAATAAAAAAAATATAAAAATAAATAGTCGTTGTGGTCCAACATTTCAAAAATCATAAAAAACGAATATATTGACCATTTTAGCAAATTTGAGTATATTAATCATTCAAGCCAATATTTTTAGTATGAATTTAAAGTGACAAGCTTTCTATTCATAAAAAAAAACATTGCTAATCGATTCAGTGGTTCATAAATTATTATATATTATAAATAAAATAAATCGAAAAATGTCCATTTTTCTGGTTACCCTATATCGAACATGGTCACCCTAATAAAAAAATAAAAAAATACGGGTCTAATTATTTTCGATGAAAAACATACTAAGCGATTTTGAGCAAAATCGGACAACTTTTCTTTCAACTCTATTCTTTTCCCGTGGAATCGCTGTATGTATATAATCGTATACTGCTTATAAGTGCATGCCAGTCTTCTATGGAAATAGTTGAGGTTCAGAAGTAAATTCAAATGTTATGCTGAAATCAGGCTACGTCAACCAGCGCCACCAGTAGATTGGTCAGGTGGCAATCGTTTATGATCGTATGAATCGCAGATTGTAACTTGTGTTAACAGGAGGCCGGTCGAACCTTCCCTCCAGGTTGTAAACTCACCATTTGAAACCCATTTAAATTTACAGTTTAAATACTGAACTAGACAGAGTTCAAATTCTGGTCTAGGAAGTATGTTCGAAATTCAAGGTCTTGGAAGCGATTAGTGTGAATAATAAATCAAATTTATATAAAAATGACTTTTACGCTATCTCCGCTGGAAAGCTCTCTGATTGCGCTAGACGGACTAATTGCAGTTCCGCTCGGTTAAGTTCGATTAAAGATAAGCCTCTGTAGCGTTTGCAGACTCGGTTTCTGTAAGAGACATTGAAAGTGAATCTACGGACCCAGGCAACAATTCGTATTAACGCATGAAACGACGGTCGCAAGAAAAATATAGGACTTGAAGGCTTGGCCTGAATCGGAAGTGATGATGAAGGTCGTTCTTCTAGGAGTGCGGTATCCAACGCAGGTTGAACTACTGCTTATTTCGGCCAAGTCGAATGATCTTGGCGCAACCACAATGGATCTTCAAACCATAGAGTTTGGTAAGCTAGCTGTGCAAGGTTCATTCCACGGGATATAATATCCGCAGGATTATCCGCTCCGGTGACGTGATTCCATATTCCAACTCTTGTAATATGCTGGATTTCCGACACCCTGTTGGCGACAAAGGATTGATAACGAGACGGCAGTGAAGAAAGCCAGCACTTCACTATCATGGAGTCTGTCCAGAAGTAAGCATTACCTGGGACTTCAATGTAATTGCAGAGTTTTTCATAAAGGTGGCTGAGAAGCACGGCTGATGATTACTCTAGTCGAGGAATTGACAGCTTCTTTTTTGCGAGCAAGATCTTCTAACGGCGCTACACGGGATTACGATGTGATGAGGCGAACGGTGACCGATCCGTCGGAATGTTCACACCTCAGATATAGACAAGCACCATATACTGCCTCCGATGCATCGCAAAAACCGTGTAGTTCAACGGATGCTAAGCTCCTCCTAAGCCCGACCCATCTTGGAACAGAAAGTGACTCAAGTGCATTGGCGTTGCGACGGAACTCGTTCCAAAAGGATTGGGTGTTTTCTGGCAAATCTTCATCCCAATCCGTCTTCTGCTTCCAAAGATGCTGGAGAAAGATTTTCGCTTGGACAGTAACCGGGCCAATGAGCCCTAATGGGTCGAAGATGCGTGCGGTGTCTGCGAGAACAACTCGCTTGGTGATTATTTGCTCAGCGCTCCATCGCGATACGGTGAGCTTGAAGATGTCGTCGACAGGTTCCCACGTGAGCCCAAGTGTCTTGACAACCGACTTGTGAGAGTCGAGATCTAGAGTAATGGAGTCGTCTCGAAGTTCAGAAGGGATTTTTGATAGTAATTCGCTATTGTTTGAACTCCACTTGCGCAACGTGAAATCCGCTTAATGTGTCAACTATATAATATCAGTAGCGAGTGCCTTACCCTCTTCCAAGCTGTCAGTTCCGGTTAACAAATAGTCTTCATAAAAATCTTTTTGTATGATTTTCGCAGCCACAGGATCGCTGGAGACATTTAGTTGCAAGGTCCATACTTGCCGATGCTGTTCCGTAGGTGAGCTCGTACGTTTTAACCGGTTGCTCAGGAGAATCTCTCCATAGAATCCGCTGTAGTGATTGGTCGACTTCCGCTACGTTGATCATGCGGTACATTTTGGCAATGTCCGCAACTAGAACGAACATCTTAAAGTTAAAACGCATAATGATGGATAGCAGATCATCTTACACCACAGGTCCAGCCATTAATCCGTCGTTCAGAGACACTCAAGTTGAGGAGGGACACGAAGCGTCAAAGACGACTCGCAACTTGGTAGTCGTGCTTTCGGGCTTGAGTATGGCATGATGAGGTAGATAATACGATAGCTTGTCGTCTTCAAAGTTGACCTTACGCATGTGACCCATAGATAGGTATTCATGGATAAATTCCATGTACTGAGTCTTGAGATTGTTGTTCGCTGCGAACCGTCTCTCCATTCCATGAAGTCTTTTCAACGCAATGGCCTTGGAATCTCCTAACTGGCTAAGAATGTGTTCCTTTTTGGGAAGAGTAACGACGAACCTTCTTTCGTATTGTCGTCTTATCAAACAGCTCTTCGCAAATCGTCTCTTCGGCCGATAACGTACTCGAATTGTGGCATGATTCCAACTCCCAAAACTTCGCCACGAGTTTGCGCAAGTCAAGAATGGAACAAGAGTTGGTAACTGACGTGTGTATATCAGCTGGATTTCCAGTAACACGTCCGGATACAATCCATCCGAATACTGTTTTCTGCAGCGTTGGTTCTTCGTCCGAAAGCTTCATTTTATCTTGGAGGAGCAGGTCGTAGTAGAATGATGATGTCAATTGGGCCTGGTATGTGGAACTCAGGATCCGCTAAGACAATCCCGTTTGGAATTGCCAGTTCCTGAACACAGACCGGGTGTATCGGCAACTCAGAGGTCAGCTTAGGAAGTACATAAGACTGGATGTTCTCAGCATACGAAGAAATGCGAAACGACCGTGGAGCTATCATCGCTTCCACCTTCTTCGTTCATTTCACAACAGAGCCTCTGATTCCTGCTACAGCAAGAAAGCTAGGAGTTTCGGTAAGCCCAAGTTTTTGCGAAAGCCTTGTTGTGACAAAGCAGTACGCCGAACACTAATCCAGAAGGGCTCTAGCTAGTTGAGTATTTCCATATCTGCCTAACACACGTACTATTGCTCTCGACAATAATACTGAACTGGTGGAAGTGTGCATGGTAACGGGTAAGAAATTGCTTGAAAGTGTATGATTTGTGGTGGGTGGCGAGGATGGTGGTGTTTACGAAAGCGAATTTGTGTTTGCGATGGGAAATGAACTGGTATTGAGACCAGTTGCTTGAGTCGGTGTTGGGTGATTCTGGGCAGGTGGCTGTGTTTGTTGTGTGTTGGTCACCTGTGATCGGTTCTGAGTTTGTGGGCCGGAGGAATCGTAATGGGGTGTAGCTGCATTAGACCTTCCGCAGTTGGTGCCTCCGGAGTGAAGAAGCGAATGATGTTTCCTCTGGCAGTGATGTGATGATGATAAGAACCCACCATGTGTGATAAGAACCCACCATCAGTGAAAGGATTAGCTATGGCTGCAGGACTATTCTCAGCAGGTTGTTCTGAGAGAATAGCCTACGTGATGACTTCTTGTAGCAGGGTCAGTCGATCTCAGTGAGGACCTTCGGAAGACTACGGCCAGAAGGCCACGTGTCTTCGCATGACAAGGGACTGGTGACTCCACAAACCCTTGTCCAGTCAACAAATCCTTCGACTGCCTTAGGCTACCCTCCTAGGGAATCCCCGTTATATAGTTGTTAAAGGAACAGTGGAAATTTTTAGCATAAATGATTTTTAAAAACAAAGTTAAGACAAAAGGAAATTTCACGGCTATACTGAACTTTAGATTCAGTAAAAACATTTATTTTTGTTTTTATTTGCAACAATAAATGTACTGCGATATTGCAAATTTCTACTGTTCCTAATAAAATAGTTGTGAGCAAAAAATTAGCAAGGATCTCTCCAAAAAAATAACAATTCATATAACTTACCATGAAAGCATATCAGTCTCTATTAAATCAAGAAATACTACTTTCTAACGCTTCTTTCCACTGCATGTTTTTTGTATAGGACTCATTTGCTTGTATAGAGTGATCCAATATGAGTGGACCAACAACTTAACTGCATATACTGCGCTGTTTTTACAAGGTCTCACTTTTCTCACATAGAAAGGCATAATGAAAGACCCAATTGCTATGTATACAAATTTCAACTTGAATAATTTACATGGAATGTTACACTATAAAAATTAAATTACTTGACCATGTAAAAAGCAGCTACAGTAAGTCAATTCCAACCATTCACTTACCAAAAACCCAACCTACCTCTTGTTGCATTATTAAATTCTTGAAAATTGAAACTTAAAGTAATGGTAACAATCCTTCCAACCTCCCTCGCGTCCTTACACAATAATGAAAAAGCAAGCGAATATTAAATAAAACTACAACCATTAAGTCGAGCTAAGGTATTGAATAAAGAGCTTTTAATTTATAATGTTAAATAGAACAGAGTTTGACAAAATGTCAAATATATAATTTTGACGCTTTTGTTACTATCACTTTATATTCAAGACATAAATATGTTTGTTCATCTGTTTCACTACATAAATATGTTTTGATATATTGTCTTCTAAATATGGTAGAAATAAATTATTTGCAAACCAGCTCTCCTCGATCTCCTAGATGGCCAAGTCCTCCTGGACCCGCAGCTGCCGCCGTCGGCACTCGTCCACATCAACCCGGCCGTCGCCGACGTGTCGGAAACCCTGGTAATAACATGCTATCTGTGTCTAGTACACTCTTCTTGCACTGATTAATTCACAAACTAAGCCTGCACACCGAATCAAAATTCACTTTGGCACGGTTGTGGTATTTTCCTCTAAAATCTAACTCTAGATATTGACACTTGGTTGCAGGAAACCGAATCAATAAGAAAAATAAACTCGCTTATGACCTCTAACTTTACACGGTTGATAAACAATACATACTACCTTCACTTCACCCACAATACCCGCGAACAACGATACTTTGGACCTGAGCTCGTTTGAGGAAAAATCACCAACACACAACCGCGCATTTGATTGTGTACCGTCATTTGAATGAATCGCGAGCACGGCGCGATCCCGCGACACGCAACTCGCTTCACACTAGTAATCCACGACGCAGAACATCGCGACGCGCGACGAGGTGCTACTGTTGCCGACGTCGTGCTACATACTACCGTTGTGTTGTTGTTGCCGCTGATGCGAGGCAAACTACTGCCAACACACACCACAACCACGCACCTCTCTATCTTTACGTATTGATGAATCGCATCCAGGGTGGGCAAATAAAAGCAAAAATTCAATCCACCAAACTCACACCAACATCACTGCGCTTCTCCTAAAAGTGCAAACGAAGGCGACAGACAGAGAGAGCGCGCTATCAGCTCAGCGCGAGAGGAGAGGTTGAGCGAAAAAAAAATTCAGCAAGAAAACTCCTCTTCACTGCCAATGGAGGCTTAAAACCAAGCAAAAAACTATTTTTCCACCACTTTGTCAAACTGTTTAGCGACGGCAAATATCACTTCCACGACGTACGCGGTTTCTGCTAGCCTGGAGAACACTTTTCAGGCGCTTTCGAGTGCGATTTCACCCGCACAGTACGGACTTTCTCGTGAGCACAAGGTCGATGCGTCGCGATATACCGTTCGGTGATTATTTCTCGAATGATGTTTCCCCTGGCAGTGTCGACAAACGCCAGGCGTACATGCTCGAACCATATGTGATGGAGATAGACAATTGAGGCACAGTCCGAGTCGTTTCAATTTCTCATAATGCTCAGGGATCTTCATTTTGACAAACCTTTGACACTTGAACGCAGAATGCATTTCTTCGGAGCAGAATGGACACCGATAGGAAGGACATCCGAGGATGACGGTGAATTTGGGTTTCTATATTTCGATTTGGGCAGGCTTCGCTGGAGCTATCGACTGTAGAACTGCGCACTGGTTGCGCAGAATATCCAACAGCTGAGCGTTTGTCGGATCCCAATGCCGCTGGATCATCGGAAATTGACGCTGTTCCTAGTAATGGTAAGGGAAGGTCCATAAATTACGTCACGCAGTAGGGGAAGGGGAGGGAATTCGAGGAAACGTGACGATCCATACAAAAAAATGTGAAGGTCTTTACAAAAAACGTGACTAGGGGAGAGGGGGGTGGGGGGGTTATAAAAAGTTTAATTTTTGCGTGACGTAAATAATGAATGTTCCTTAAGTAGAATTATCTCTTCTTTTTGTTCATTCAGACGTCATGATTTGCTATATATATATATATATATATATATATATATATATATATATATATATATATATATATATATATATATATATATAGATATATATATATATAGATATATATATAAATTAGAAATATTCATCGAGCCGATTTTGAGTTAAATTTTTTTTTTTAAATATCAAGTTTTTTGCCCATACACACATGTAATGAGCATCATTTTCCATCATTTCAAAAAAACTGCGGGAATCATTTCATTGAAGTTATCAAACTTATTCCTAATAAATTCATGATAACCATGTTTACAAATCTAGTTTTATTTGTGAAGCAATGTACCCATCAAAAGTATTGGAGGCTGGTCCAATTCTGACCCCATATTATGTAAGAACTATAAATCACCCTCAAATTGTTTAAAAGCAGAAAAGGGACCAACATTGCTAGGGTTAACTCAGCCATGGTTCACGCTATAACTGGAACCACAATGGTCCGTTAGCGTCCAAATTCAGCATGATTGCTCACAAGGATTGCAGAGGCACTCATGCCGAATTTGTGTTGTAGCGTAAACCACGACTGAGTAAACTGAACTCATATTTTGAATTTTTCCACATTAGGGTCATCTTGAGTGAACCGAACTGAAACTAGAATACAAATTTTTTTAGCGAGTAGAACATTTCTTCTCAAATTTATTCAAATTAAAAATTAAATTTTGAAGTCCAAAAAACACAATGTATGGAAAAATATGAGAATTAGTTGGGAACATTTTAATTTATATAATTTAATACAGATTGTATTCGCTTATTTGAAGTATCTTTTTTCTTGTTTGATAGGCAACTGCTCTACAAATTGAGCTACCAGGTCGGATTAGGTAAGATTATACGGAACTGATATATTTTTCAATTTTCTGAATAATCGAGTACAACTTATATAACGTAGCAAATCATGACGTCTGAATGAACAAAAAGAAAAGATAATTCTACTTAAGGAACATTCATTATTTACGTCAAGCAAAAATTAAAATTTTTATAATTTTTTCACTGCACTTGAAGTTGATGGCTCGTTTTCTTTCTTGATAAAGCGATAAAGTCTGCAATAGCAGGTATTACAAATGTAGGAACAGCTTTTATCCAACTTTATTCTCCTTTCCGCTGCATAACCATATAGTTTAGGAGTAAGTTTCATGTAACTTTTACTCAAAACGTGGCAATTTGAGCATTCGTGTTTCATTACCTATTAAACGTTTCTTCAGTAAGGTTTCAGTTCGGTTCGCTCAAAATGACCTTAATTCAAAATTTGAGTTCAGTTTACTCAGTCGTGGTTTACGCTAAAACACAAATTCGGCATGGGTGCCCCTGCAGTCCTTACGAGCACTCATGCTGAATTTGGACGCTAACGGACCATTGTGGTTCCAGTTATAGCGTGAACCATGACTGAGTAAACCCTAGCAATGTTGGTCTCTGCGTTTAAACAATTTGAGGCTGATTTATAGTTCTTACATTTAATGGGGTCAGAATTGCACCAGCCTCCAATACTTTTGATGGGTACATTACATCACAACTACAACTAGATTTTTAAACATGGTTATCATGAATTTATTAGGAATAAGTTTGATAACTTCAATGAAATGATTCCCGTAGTTTGTTTGAAGTGATGGAAAATGATGCTCATTCCATGTGTGTATGGGCAAAAAAATTGAAATTTTCAAAAAAATGTTACTCAAAAACGGCTCGATGATTATTTCTTATTTTTGGAATGTTATGTAAAAATGTTAGAATTTCAATAAAAAAAATATAAAAACAAATAGTCGTTGTGGTCCAACATTTCAAAAATCATAAAAAACGAATATATTGACCATTTTAGCAAATTTGAGTACATTAATCATTTAAGCCAATATTTATAGTATGAATTTAGTGACGAGCTTTCTATTCATAAAAAAAAACATTGCAAATCGATTCAGTGGTTCAAAAATTATGATATATTAAAAATAAAAAAAATCGAAAAATGTCGATTTTTTCTGGTTACTCTATATCGAACATGGTCACCCTAATAAAAAAATTAAAAAATACGGGTCTAATTATTTTCGATGAAAAACATACCAAGCGATTTTGAGCAAAATCGGACAACTTTTTTTTCAACTCTATTCTCTTCCCGTGGAATCGCTGTATATATATAATCGTATACTGCTTATAAGTGCATGCCAGTCTTCTATGGAAATAGTTGAGGTTCAGAAGTAAATTCAAATGTTATGCTGAAATCAGGCTACGTCAACCAGCGCCACCAGTAGATTGGTCAGGTGGCAATCGTTTATGATCGTATGAATCGCAGATTGTAACTTGTGTTAACAGGAGGCCGGTCGCACCTTCCCTCCAGGTTGTAAACTCACCATTTGAAACCCATTTAAATTTACAGTTTAAATACTGAACTAGACAGAGTTCAAATTCTGGTCTAGGAAGTATGTTCGAAATTCAAGGTCTTGGGAGCGATTAGTGTGAATAATAAATCAAATTTATATAAAAATGATATTTACGCTATCTCCGCTGGAAAGCTCTCTGATTGCGCTAGACGGACTAATTGCAGTTCCGCTTGGTTAAGTTCGATTAAAAATAAGCCTCTGTAGCGTTTGCAGACTCGGTTTCTGGTGAATCAACGGACCCAGGCAACAATTCGTATTAACGCATGAAACGACGATCGCAAGGAAAATATAGGACTTGAAGGCTTGGCCTGAATCGAAAGTGATGATGAAGGTCGTTCTTCTAGGAGTGCGGTATCCAACGCAGGTTGAACTACTGCTTATTTCGGCCAAGTCGAATGATCTTGGCGCAACCACAATGGATCTTCAAACCATAGAGTTTGGTAAGCTAGCTGTGCAAGGTTCATTCCACGGGATATAATATCCGCAGGATTATCCGCTCCGGTGACGTGATTCCATATTCCAACTCTTGTAATATGCTGGATTTCCGAAACCCTGTTGGCGACAAAGGATTGATAACGAGACGGCAGTGAAGAAAGCCAGCACTTCACTATCATGGAGTCTGCCCAGAAGTAAGCATTACCTGGGACTTCAATGTTATTGCAGAGTTTTTCATAAAGGTGGCTGAGAAGCACGGCTGATGATAACTCTAGTCGAGGAATCGACAGCTTCTTTTTTGCGAGCAAGATCTTCTAACGGCGCTACACGGGATTACGATGTGATGAGGCGAACGGTGACCGATCCGTCGGAATGTTCACACCTCAGATATAGACAAGCACCATATACTGCCTCCGATGCATCGATGCTAAGCTCCTCCTAAGCCCGACCCATCTTGGAACAGAAAGTGACTCAAGTGCATTGGCGTTGCGACGGAACTCGTTCCAAAAGGATTGGGTGTTTTCTGGCAAATCTTCATCCCAATCCGTCTTCTGCTTCCAAAGATGCTGGAGAAAGATTTTCGCTTGGACAGTAACCGGGCCAATGAGCCCTAATGGGTCGAAGATGCGTGCGGTGTCTGCGAGAACAACTCGCTTAGTGATTATTTGCTCAGCGCTCCATCGCGATACGGTGAGCTTGAAGATGTCGTCGACAGGTTCCCACGTGAGCCCAAGTGTCTTGACAACCGACTTGTGAGAGTCGAGATCTAGAGTAATGGAGTCGTCTCGAAGTTCAGAAGGGATTTTTGATAGTAATTCGCTATTGTTTGAACTCCACTTGCGCAACGTGAAATCCGCTTAATTTGTCAACTATATAATATCAGTATCGAGTGCCTTACCCTCTTCCAAGCTGTCAGTTCCGGTTAACAAATAGTCTTCATAAAAATCTTTTTGTATGATTTTCGCAGCCACAGGATGCGACGCTTCTTCAGCTACAGTCAAACGCTGGAGACATTTAGTTGCAAGGTCCATACTTGCCGATGCTGTTCCGTAGGTGAGCTCGTACGTTTTAACCGGTTGCTCAGGAGAATCTCTCCATAGAATCCGCTGTAGTGATTGGTCGACTTCCGCTACGTTGATCATGCGGTACATTTTGGCAATGTCCGCAACTAGAACGAACATCTTAAAGTGAAAACGCATAATGATGGATAGCAGATCATCTTGCACCACAGGTCCAGCCATTAATCCGTCGTTCAGAGACACTCCAGTTGAGGAGGGACACGAAGCGTCAAAGACGACTCTCAAATTGGTAGTCGTGCTTTCGGGCTTGAGTATGGCATGATGAGGTAGATAATACGATAGCTTGTCGTCTTCAAAGTTGACCTTACGCATGTGACCCATAGATAGGTATTCATGGATAAATTCCTTGTACTGAGTCTTGAGATTGTTGTTCGCTGCGAACCGTCTCTCCATTCCATGAAGTCTTTTCAACGCAATGGCCTTGGAATCTCCTAACTGGCTAAGCATGTGTTCCTTTTTGGGAAGAGTAACGACGAACCTTCTTTCGTATTGTCGTCTTATCAAACAGCTCTTCGCAAATCGTCTCTTCGACCGATAACGTACTCGAATTGTGGCATGATTCCAACTCCCAAAACTTCGCCACGAGTTTGCGCAAGTCAAGAATGGAACAAAAGTTGGTAACTGACGTGTGTATATCAGCTGGATTTCCAGTAACACGTCCGGATACAATCCATCCGAATACTGTTTTCTGCAGCGTTGGTTCTTCGTCCGAAAGCTTCATTTTATCTTGGAGGAGCAGATCATAGTAGTATGATGATGTCAATTGGGCCTGGTATGTGAAACTCAGGATCCGCTAAGACAATCCCGTTTGGAATTGCCAGTTCCTGAACACAGACTGGGTGTATCGGCAACTCAGAGGTCAGCTTAGGAAGTACATAAGACTGGATGTTCTCAGCATACGAAGAAATGCGAAACGACCGTGGAGCTATCATCGCTTCCACCTTCTTCGTTCATTTCACAACAGAGCCTCTGATTCCTGCTACAGCAAGAAAGCTAGGAGTTTCGGTAAGCCCAAGTTTTTGCGAAAGCCTTGTTGTGACAAAGCAGTACTCCGAACACTAATCCAGAAGGGCTCTAGCTAGTTGAGTATTTCCATATCTGCCTAACACACGTACTATTGCTCTCGACAATAATACTGAACTGGTGGAAGTGTGCATGGTAACGGGTAAGAAATTGCTTGAAAGTGTATGATTTGTGGTGGGTGGCGAGGATGGTGGTGTTTACGAAAGCGAATTTGTGTTTGCGATGGGAAATGAACTGGTATTGAGACCAGTTGCTTGAGTCGGTGTTGGGTGATTCTGGGCAGGTGGCTGTGTTTGTTGTGTGTTGGTCACCTGTGATCGGTTCTGAGTTTGTGGGCCGGAGGAATCGTAATGGGGTTTAGCTGCATTAGACCTTCCGCAGTTGGTGCCTCCGGAGTGAAGAAGCGAATGATGTTTCCTCTGGCAGTGATGTGATGATGATAAGAACCCACCATGTGTGATAAGAACCCACCATCAGTGAAAGGATTAGCTATGGCTGCAGGACTATTCTCAGCAGGTTGTTTTGAGAGAATAGCCTACGTGATGACTTCTTGTAGCAGGGTCAGTCGATCTCAGTGAGGACCTTCGGAAGACTACGGCCAGAAGGCCACGTGTCTTCGCATGACAAGGGACTGGTGACTCCACGAACCCTTGTCCAGTCAACAAATCCTTCGACTGCCTTAGGCTACCCTCCTAGGGAATTCCCGTTATATAGTTGTTAAAGGAACAGTGGAAATTTTTAGCACAAATGATTTTTAAAAACAAAGTTAAGACAAAAGGAAATTTCACGGCTTTACTGAACTTTAGATTCAGTAAATACATTTACTTTTGTTTTTATTTGCAACAATAAATGTACTGCGATATTGCAAATTTCTACTGTTCCTAATAAAATAGTTGTGAGCAAAAAAATGAGCAAGGATCTCTCCAAAAAAATAACAATTCATATAACTTACCATGAAAGCATATCAGTCTCTATTAAATCAAGAAATACTACTTTCTAACGCTTCTTTCCACTGCATGTTTTTTGTATAGGACTCATTTGCTTTTATAGACTGATTCAATATGAATGGACCAGGAACTTAACTGCATATACTGCGCTGTTTTTACAAGGTCTCACTTTTCTCACATAGAAGGACATAATGAAAAACCCAATTGCTATGTATACAAATTTCAACTTGAATAATTTACATGGAATGTTACACTATAAAAATTAAATTACTTGACCATGTAAAAAGCAGCTACAGTAAGTCAATTCCAACCATTCACTTACCAAAAACCCAACCTACCTCTTGTTGCATTATTAAATTCTTGTAAATTGAAACTTAAAGTAATGGTAACAATCCTTCCAACCTCCCTCGCGTGCTTACACAATAATGAAAAAGCAAGCGAATATTAAATAAAACTTCAACCATTAAGTTGTGCTTAGGTATTGGATAAAGAGCTTTTAATTTATAATGTTAAATAGAACAGAGTTTGACAAAATTTCAAATAAATAATTTTGACGCTTTTGTTACTATCACTTTATATTCAAGACATAAATATGTTTGTTCATCTGTTTCACTACATAAATATGTTTTGAAATATTGTCTTCAAAATATGGTAGAAATAAATTATTTGCAAACCAGCTCTCCAGGATATCCTAGATGGCCAAGTCCTCCTGGACCCGCAGCTGCCGCCGTCGGCACTCGTCCACATCAACCCGGCCGTCGCCGACGTGTCGAAAACCCTGGTAATAACATGCTATCTGTGTCTAGTACACTCTTCTTGCACTGATTAATTCACAAACTAAGCCTGCACACCGAATCAAAATTCACTTTGGCACGGTTGTGGTATTTTCCTCTAAAATCTAACTCTAGATATTGACACTTGGTTGCAGGAAACCGAATCAATAAGAAAAATAAACTCGCTTATGACCTCTAACTTTACACGGTTGCTAAACAATACATACTACCTTCACTTCACCCACAATACCCGCGAACAACGATACTTTGGACCTGAGCTCGTTTGAGGAAAAATCACCAACACACAACCGCGCATTTGATTGTGTACCGTCATTTGAATGAATCGCGAGCACGGCGCGATCCCGCGACACGCAACTCTCTTCTATCTTCATCTCACCGGAACCAATTGCACACGCACACTAGTAATCCACGACGCAGAACATCGCGACGCGCGACGAGGTGCTACTGCCACCGACGTCGTGCTACATACTACCGTTGTGTTGTTGTTGCCGCTGATGCGAGGCAAACTACTGCCAACACACACACAACCACGCACCTCTCTATCTTTACGTATTGATGAATCGCATCCAGGGTGGGCAAATAAAAGCAAAAATTCAATCCACCAAACTCACACCAACATCACTGCGCTTCTCCTTAAAAGTGCAAACGAAGGCGACAGACAGAGAGAGCGCGCTATCAGCTCAGCGCGAGCGGGAGAGGTTGAGCGAAAAAAATTTCAGCAAGAAAACTCCTCTTCACTGCCAATGGAGGCTTAAAACCAAGCAAAAAACTATTTTTCCACCACTTTTTCAAACTGTTTAGCGACGGCAAATATCACTTCCACGACGTACGCGGTTTCTGCTAGCCTAGAGAACACTTTTCAGGCGCTTTCGAGTGCGATTTCACCCGCACAGTACGGACTTTCTCGTGAGCACAGGGTCGATGCGTCGCGATATACCGTTCGGTGATTATTTCTCGAATGATGTTCCCTCTGGCAGTGTCGACAAACGCCAGGCGTACATGCTCGAACCATATGTGATGGAGATAGACAATTGAGGCACAGTCCGAGTCGTTTCAATTTCTCATAATGCTCAGGGCTCTTCATTTTGACAAACCTTTGACACTTGAACGCAGAATGCATTTCTTCGGAGCAGAATGGACACCGATAGGAAGGACATCCGAGGATGACGGTGAATTTGGGTTTCTTTATTTCGATTTGGGCAGACTTCGCTGGAGCTATCGACTGTAGAATTGCGCTCTGGTTGCGCAGAAAATCCAACAGCTGAGCGTTTGTCGGAACTTGTGTTGAACTATGATGTGTCTCCCAATTTCGTAGGGTTGATGTATCCAGCCATATGAACAAGTATTGTGCTCCATTTCGAAGTATCTGCACCGATCTTGTCCAACATTTGAAGGTTACGATCATACTCGCTGATCAGATGGCACAAACCTCCATAGTTGTCACGATTCAATGGCTCTACTGCAAACAAGGAATCGATATGAGACTTTACAATGTGCTTTTTGTTCTAATACCGTTTTTGCAGTAGCTCCCAGGCCTAGAATAGTTCGCTGCCGTTATCTCTATCGTCCCAATTTCCTGTAATGCATTCCATACGAGTGAAAATCTATGATACAAAAACTTGTCGATGTCAGTTAGCTGTTTAATGCGATGGATTAAGCTTCTGAACAAGTCTCTAAATGTTACCCTATCTCTGATTTTGCCACCGAAACTAGGCAACTTGATCTCTGGCAACTTGACCGTAGATAGAGCAGATGAGCATGGTTGATTCGTAGCTATAGATGATCCGGTGGATGTTCTTGGATCGCATTTGGGTCGCAGAAGCTGCAATGCCGATTTCAACTCGCAGTAGTTATCTTGGATGATGATGGCACTAAATTCGATCTGCCGCTTTTCACCAAGTGAAGACAAGCGAGCCGTCAACTCCTCTGGGTTAGCCTTAGAATTCATCTACTCCTTTTTATCAGCTTCTTCCGTGAGGACTTCGATCTTCCTCCGTACACAGGTAGAATTTCTGCATTGCTTCCTCCAGAATTTCCAACCTCGTATCGATTTGCGTTTCATGTTCCTCCCGCTTGAACCGCCCGATGAACTGCCTGACACCGTCTAACGTGCATCGAACTTGACGTTGGTGGGACTAGAGCTCTCTCAATTCACTCGACATTTTTCCACTTTAAAACCACTTTCCAATAAATTTTTATTTAGGTTCATTTTTATTTCACACTATAGTCACTTCATATAAAGGATTACTCTATATCACCATACCACATAGTGTATTCAGTCAATGTTTTGTTCACTCAACACTTGTTTTCACTATCACATGACCTCCGCGCTTCGTGACTCAACTGGACGATCCACAATTGACAGAGAACAGACCGACTAAATTTGGTTGCAAGAAAGGAAAACAACCAGGTGAAGCAAACGAGCCGAGAAATAAGCATCAGAATCAAGTACCAACCAAATGAACTCAGGGATCACAAAATCAGCATGCTAATAAAAATCAATTTACAACCACCTTTGATCTGCACCCCATGCATGGTGCCACCACAAATCAAATGCAATTTTACTTCGCTAGCCACAACCGCTCTTGGTTTTCCGCCTGTCTCTAGTCACCAATGCACTCCAGATACTGCTATATTCGTCTTGCTGGACCGAAACGATGAGCTGAGCAGCTGTATGGCAGTATCCAATGCCACAAGTGGATCTTCGCTAAGTTAGCCACTTATCGCGATGACGGTTATCGACCGGTGTATTGTTCACCGGTAACCAGACGAAGCACTTTATCCACTATCAATTTTCCAACGGTCATCCGGCTCGAAGGATCGTGTACACAAACTCGCGATTTGACATATGTTTAAAACGACCGATTTATTTTATTATAAAATCCACTGGATAGGAAAAACTACACGTTATTCCATAATGACTTGCTATGTTTACGGAGGCTTGCGATGCTATATCGTGCACGATTTAATTTTGACTAAACTACCTCTCGTATTGTGTGCAATACGATGAGGTCAGTGGTGAATATAAATCTCGATCGAGGCCGACCAGTGCACACTGGGCCAGGAGACGAAATTAGCAAGACAAAACCTCTAGCGCTTTGAGCATGCATTTTATCAAGATGATTGCTTCAGCATTGTTGCTCAGTTTTATCTGCGC
This sequence comes from Aedes japonicus, assembly GCA_034211315.2. Classification (NCBI taxonomy): domain Eukaryota; kingdom Metazoa; phylum Arthropoda; class Insecta; order Diptera; family Culicidae; genus Aedes; species Aedes japonicus. The sequence continues at coordinate 40,482 of JASCZW010002792.1, read as the reverse complement.
CACAATTTGGTAATAAAAATTAGTTCAAATTTTAACCGCAAGGGCGGCGCTGCGACACTAACTTTTTTATTTCGCTTTTTAGCGGTTTGATGTCTTGGGCAAAATTGTAGAGCATAAAATTTATAGAAAGTTTGCCGAAGACATTGAAGTTCTATGTCTACAAATAACAAAGTTACGATTAGTTTTGTAAAATTTAACTGAAATTTGCGTTTTTTCTACTAATTTTCATATTTTCTTCAAATATATTATTTTTGATACCGTTTATGTGTTGAACCTTATCATTCGCGTATGTTTTGGAAGAGTTCGTATAGTTTTGGGACATAACAAGCGAAATATTAGCCAAAACTTTGAAAAATATCATGAATTTCAAAATTAATTTTCTCAAAAAATTGCAAGTTGTTGCAAAAAATTATTCATGTGTCAGAAAGTACCATATGTGACCTTTCAATTCTGAAATTATGCCCGATACATATTTTGATATATTTGAGATATCTGGATTAATTATAATTAATATTTTTGATCTAGCAACTATTTTTTATTTTATATTTACTATTATTTCAACAGGTTTTGTACGGATTCTGGAAATTGATTTTTATCGGTTTGAGGAAGCTGTTTTGTGAGTGTCATCACGGGGTCAGAGGTTAGCAAAAGTCTTCTAAATACATCTTCGATGTTCGCCAGGCGACTGAATTATCGAGAATGGTGCTCCCGAAATTTTCTGATCGATTTGTTCCGACGCTCTTGTGCTTCTTCCGACAATAGTCCAATAGGAATTTCGCAATGACTTATTATTTCAGATCCATGTACCAAGATCCTGTGAACTGAAGGCGAAAGGGAATAATAATCATAATAATGGACATATAACTTTCTAGTTTCTTCTGCATAGGTTTCGAATGATTTGACGTCGATTTCTAATTTCGATGATAGCGCGCAAAGAAGTGTAGCGACTCGACGAACGATATCCACCTCAAGTCCTGTAATTCTTGCCGTTGTTTCTGGATCTCGAAAGAATCTTCTAGCAGTGTTGCCATCATTTGTGTTACCTGATGAAAAAATAAAGATAAAGGGATCTACTTCCCGATAAAGAAGAAAAATGCAGTTACCTCCGGATGGCAAAGGTTCACTTATTCTCAGCCCAATCTTCTTAAATTCTTCTCTAATTGCACGTTGCCGTTCAAGAAAGGTTTCGTTTCCTTTATTTATACGCCATTTTTTGAGTGGGATTCTGTACGAAACATTAAGCAGAAGCTCCATACTTCTTATGTAAGCATGCAAAACAGGAATGGTTTCAATTTTATTGCGATCGTCACATATTTGGGCTTCGATGGGACTACTGAGTTTTTTGCCTGATGCTCCGCAAAGATTGCACGCCTGGGAACTTGTTCCTGTGAAGCTGTTAATAACTTTGCCATCGACCATACTCAAAATTAACTCAGAAGAAACATCTACAGAAATCCTATTTATCGTCAATGTGGTTGCTTTCAAATTTTGTATTTGTAACATCATACTCTCCACTTCTCGTTTGATAAGATCAGCAGTTTCTTTTTGAAAAACCATTTTGATGGGGCGGCACAAATTGATGGATGATGGACTGTTGTTGCTCCAAACTTCTTGTCGTACGCCGGAGACTGCGTTGAAATATATTCGCAAAGGAACCAGGCAAATCAAAAAAATATGCGAGTCATTACATGATATAACATCATCGCCAACTTCTTCAAAAAATGTCATTTTATACCGTGAGTGGTTGCTTGAACCATCCAATCCCCATTTTAAAATAACACATAAATTTCCCTGTTCATGAATGTACGGTTCAATATATTTATTCAGTGTCATGAAGAGACGCTCTACCGTATGGTCAACAAGATTTTGAAGAGGAACTTCTGCGCATGATGGCCGAATGGAAATATCTGAAATACGTTCAAACATACAAACTTTTAAAACTTTATTGTAAAGGTTATTATCATTTGCGTGTCCAATATAGTTTGCAAATAAACTTTGATACAGCTCACATTCCGCCATGAAACAGCTTCCAATCAATTGGGAATTGTTCCAATTTTTAAATTTTTTGGTTTTATTAAAAATAATTTCGAAACTTTTGAGGAAATATTTTTTTTTTTCAATTGGAGAGTTAAAGAAATTTTGAAATAATTTAGAATTATTAAAAAAGCGACTCAAAACCACCACAAAATCCAAAACATGAAAGAATTATCGATCTATTGGAAGCTGTTTAGACAAGAAAATAATTAAATGAATTTGTCCTTACCACGTGAATAACAAGTACTTTTATTATCGCGGATGTCATTGTATGCTGGATAAATGTCATATCCTTTTTATAGCGTCATGTTCCTTATGTTTTGGTACTGTTGTTTTGGTAGATCGTTTTCACATAAAAACCTCAATGCATCGTCGACTGTAAAACGTTTCATCTCTGGTTCAACAGATAGAGCAAGTTTTTTGAAACGGGAAGCTTTCTCAGGAAATGCAAATAGGTGCTCGACAACCCAAGCAACGGAACGATATCCATCAGTCCTTAATGCCGTTACCGTGGCTGAAACCAATTCTGCTGTGGTGTGTTTTTCTCGCAAATCTTTGGTTTTACGGAGCCTGGTCCTAGGGGTTTCTGCACCAAAAGATATTTTCTTCCTTCCACCAACATTTTTCTTCGGAATATTATTCAAAATTTTAAAGTTTGAATCCAGCCATTTTGAATGTTTCAGGAAAAACAAACTCTTTATGCGGTGGCACTTTGCGTATCGTGATTCAATATTTGATAGTAGCAAACGTAGTGAGTTTTGAACGGAATCAGAAAACATTTTATTATCAGGACATGTTATTTTCTTCTTCACATACGATGCCACATCACCAAGTGGAAGATTCTGTAGGAATAATTCTACTATTTCTCGTACGCGAATACTGCACGCTAATAATAAAATTACTTGAATGAATTCCTACTGGATTAATTAAAATAACCTACCTTGAGCC
>JASCZW010002792.1:0-35000 GCA_034211315.2 Aedes japonicus | reverse complement strand
TTTTACTGGCCTAATAATTATTGCTCCTGTGTAAGGGAGTTAAAGACAAATGGACATAAACAAACAACCAGCAATTTTTGAATCATCTAAGAAGTAAAATAAATAAAACAATATCATCAAATATAATGATTATAATGATTAGGTAATAAGTGCAAAAGCCTACCATAATAAGAACAAAAGCCTACCATAGATTCTGTTGCAGCTTCTTTTATTCAACTAGATACTTCTAAATCATAATGATAATTGGACATATAAGACATAATAATTAAAAGTATATATAATCTATTAGGAGAAATTAAAAAAAAATATGTTAAAATATAAATCCCGAAAACACCAGTAATGATAAAAATGATAATGATGGTGATAAAGAAGATTGATAATGGTTTTGAATAAACAATGTCCTATATGATAATATATAGTCAAGGGATATTATAATATGAACTGAAAGTTACATCTGTGCCGACTGCTGTTTTGTTGCAATTGTAGACAAACTTCTGCATCCATTATGAACCAGAAAATTTAGACAATGTATGACTGCCATGAGAATAAAACATTTAATGGACAATTATTTTATAATACCTGATGACCTGGTAGACCTGAAAGATATGAGAATGGAAATTTATGATATGATTTACCGGTCGCACCCCCTCACTTCGCTATTGTCGGATTGACAACATTGCCCAGCCTACGCCAACCAGCGTCTCCATGTTTCAGCTGGCAGTCCTTTGTGATCATATGACTCGTGGAGGCTTGAGGTAGGAACTTGTTAGGACCTGAGGTCGGTCGCACACTCCTTAGAAGTTGTCAACTCACCATTTGAAGCCCTAGAATAATCTGTTGCTTTTAGAAAAAAATGCATGTCCTCTACTGAAGTTTTATCTATTATAGTTGGAATGATTCACTATGTTTCTCAGCTTTTTCAATATATTAATACATACAGAATTCTTCTTTTCAGTAAAAAAAAAAACTGTGAATATAAGGTATATTTTGTACATTCATATATCATATTCTCTTAAGTATAAGACCAGATAATTGGTATACTAAAGGAACCATTAGGGTATCCGGTTGAAGCGAATTGGATACGAAGAGTGGGAATGCCAACTTCCCGTCATTAATAATTTGTGAATAAAGGGGTCTTCTCCCTACTAATTAGGGCATCCCCTTGTTCGGTATCTGTCATTTTCTACAAATTGTACAATCTTGTTGTTGGATTAAGATGTTACGGTTTCACTAGTTCTTCAATTCTGAGCCGCAGCTACCAAAAAACACTAGGCTGGAGGTGGCTGCGTTCGATTCTTGTTCTCCTCTAGGAACTTTTCGTCAAAGAAAATTTCTCGACTCTTTGGGCAAAGGGTATGATTATTCGTGCCACACAACCATTCTAATGCATAAATGGTACATGACATTAAAAGGCCTCAATAAATAATTTTTGAAGTGCATTTGGAACACTAAGTTGAGAGCAAGCAATAAGCTAAAATTGGACAATTGATGTCATTTGGCCTAATGCAAACCTTATTAATTATTGCGAATTGGGTTATTCGACTTGTTGGATCATTTTGTTGGAAGGAGATTCTCGTGTTTTCGCAGGTTTCGTGTAAGAGTTTCTGCTTACGGGTCCACTCCTCCGTTTTTGGACCTCTACAGTGCGTTACTGTGAACTCAGACCGATATTTCAAATTGATTTGAGGAGGTGCATGCAAGACAAAGTATTTGAAAGAATGGTGGCTTTTTTGAAAATTTCAAGTTTTTTGCCCATACACACATGGAATGAGCATCATTTTCCATCACTTCAAAATTACTGCGGGAATCATTTCATTGAAATTATCAAACTTATTCCTAATAAATTCATGATAACCATTACAAATCAAGCTTTATTTGTGAAGTATTGTACCCATCAAAAGTAGGGGAGGCTGGTCCATTTCTGACCCCATTATATGTAAGAACTATAAATCTGCCTCAAATTGTTTAAAAGTAGAGACCAACATTGCTAGGGTTTACTCAGCCATGGTATACGCTATATTTGGAACCAATTTAACGCACTTTTCTTCATCTGAAAACGAAAACTGTTTCACGATAATGAAATTTCACGATTAAAGTAATGAAACGATTGTGTCCCAGAGATTTGTTTTACACGAGTACACAGGTTCTTAATTTTCTTTTCCATTGCATTGTAATCTTTTTGCGAGGAAAATTCGTAATATATTTTGGAATCTACTTTAGAAACAGCCCAATAGTAAAGTTCGAATGCAGTTGTAATATGATGGCCATGTAAACTTGATTTTGAAGCGTTTCGCTTTAGAACACCTCCTAAAGCGTCACAAGGCCCTTTTCCATGGCAAGTGGCAAACAAGTTCCACTCTGCATTAAGACCGAAGTCCTTGTACATGTGGCACAAATTGGAAGCAGTCATCTTATTTTTGTATTGACTACCTGATCCACCAGAAAAAAATTGGACATTTTTCAGGTAAGGTAGCTTTTTATTAAATGAAATTCACACAATTTGTTACAAACAGCCGAACGGCAACATGGTTATGTTAAGTAAATTCTGCGATTGCTATGAAGCTTGTAAACTGTAAATTTTGTGCTTTATCCTTATAATATATGGCAAAAGAATGGATTATGCATTGAGCGTTTGCCCAATGAAAACCTTGTCTAGCGTCGTGAATAACAAAAGGGTAATTTTCAGAGAAGTCAGCAATTATAATGCAGTCAGTTGCTTCCAAATGCGGAGATAATTCGCTTGATTTTTCTTAAAATTTTTCCACAAACTCTTCTGCATCCATTCGCATCAAATTAAGATGACAACGATCTGTTTGCTTCCATTGTTTAAATTCTAAGGAATCTAAATTCTCAAGAAAATTCATCAGATCATTCTTCAGTGTCTGCGTATCCGGGCAATGATCACAGGTTTTCAACCAATATTTCTCTGTAGGATTTTCACAGAGTAATTTAAAAACAAGTCATGACACATTTTTAAATGTGTAGAAATAAGTTTCGTATCCTTAAGGGCTTTAAATATTAATTTAACATTCTGATGTTAAATGCATACGCAGACAGTATGCGTTCCACTTGAACCAGCCAGAATAAATTTTTTTTGGCGGCTGCTGGAAAACATTGAAAATCCATTTTTAATAATAGGATATTGCTCTTTGAAAATTAAATAAATTTCCCGAAGGTTACATAAAAGTAACCTGCGCTGTACATGCACTTTTTATTCTGGCATATTTTCAATAACGAAATCATTTTCCCAGGACATGCTCTTCTTATCTCGTTACTATTATAAAAGTCACTTACTAAACTTCGAGTATCATCGCTCAAAAATAACATATTTACTCTGGTCTGCTCATAAAACCTTGAGCAGTTCGTTGCGGAAAACCGAATTCTTTCATCATTTTGTATGCAGTATGGGGAGAGAAGTTAGAATCCTATATCGATCGTTTCTGTCAGTTGTTTCATCCAATTTTGCCTTCATCTGTTGAAGAATTCCCTGACCGTCTCCGGATTTCTGGGCAGCAGCGCTACCAATTGATTCAGAACTCGTTGATCCCAAAGAAAACAAAGATTCTGAAAACAAGATGGAAAAATATCACAATTAGTATTTATATAATGTAATACAGATTGTATTCGATTATTTGAAGTATCTTTTTTCTTGTATGATAGGCAACTGCTCTATAAATTGAGCTACCTGGTCGGATTGGGTCAGATTGTACGGAACTGATATTTTTATCAATTTTCTGAATAATCGAGTACAACTTGTATAACGTAGCAAATCATGACGTCTGAATGAACAAAAATAAGGGATTATTCTACTTACCAACACTAGGAACAGCATCAATTTCAGATGATCCAGCGGCATTGATATCGATTATTTCGAAACCACCATTATTGATGTTTGCTGGTGCGGCGAAATTGTTCACTCTAGATGGTTCGGCCACGGCGAAATTATTGCTGCCTAATGGTCCAATCTTGACAACGTCGAGATCATCAAGTTTCGATGGTTCAGAATCTGTGAGTTCTTGGTTTTCACATTCTAGATTCACTGCAATTGGAGTTGATGGCTCGCTTTCTTTCTTGATAAAGCGATAAAGTCTGCAATAGCAGGTATTACAAATGTAGGAACAGCTTTTATCCAACTTTGTTCTTCTTTCCGTTGCATAACCATATACACGGTGTTCAATAAGTTCGGATACACTTTCAAAATTTGTTAAAAAAATGAAAACATGTTTTTTTATTTTTTGGATTTATGTTATTGAAAGCTATGTTTACAAGGAACGTTTACAACATTTCTCTTGGAATGACCCCCCCTTTGTACTCCTTAACGAGCTTCAAACGTTTCTCGAACGCGTCGCAGGCGGCACGCACGGACTGCATGAGCATTTCGTCCCAGATTTTGAGAATTACCGTCTTGAAATGATCCAAAGTGCTGACCTTGTATTCGTTCAGCTTCGCCATCATATAGGACCAAACAAAAAAGTCGAGAGGATTCAAGTCCGGGGAGCTGGGAGGCCACAAAGTTTTGTCCAGAAAGTCGGTTAAATTGTCCCGACACCAGGCTTGAACCACATTTGCCGTATGGGCTGGTGCACCGTCCTGCTGGAACACGTAGTGCTCATCGCCGTAGAGGCTTCGGAGACTGGGGGCAACAACCTTTTCCAAAACCTCAGTTTTGTAGTACGCCGCGTTGATTTTGACGTTTTTTCAATAAACACCAAGGGTAGCTTACCACGTTTGCATACTGCCCCCAAACCATCACCGACGCGGCACTTTGGAACCGAGGGATGTTTATATTGGATTCAGGAATGCTGTCCCTCGATGGCGCCCACACCCGGTCATTTTGCACATTGTGCGGCTGCTGCAGCACGAACAGTTTCTCGTCCGAAAAAACAAACTCCTGACCAGCGTGCCGAGAGAGGATCCTCTTAGCTCGATCCAACCGCTTTTTGCTGGTAGCCTCCGAAACGCCATGGACCTTACGTTTTTTGTAAGGCCTGAAACCAAGGTCCTTGGTGAGTATGGTGTGAGCGGTTCCAATGGAAACGTTGAGATCTGCAGCCGTTTTCCGGATTGAGCGGTTCTTTTTGCGCCGAATTCGCTACCTCACGATCTTGATGACCCGTGGCGTCCTCGCTGAACGCGGCCGACCGGATCTCGCACGGTCATTGGTCGAGGACGTCTCCCGGTATCGCCTGATGGTCGTGTAGACAAAGTTCCGCTTGACCCCATGCGATTTCAGCAGCCGGAATATATCGCCGGGTCGCTCACCGTTCAAAAAACGCTTAATTACGAAGTCCCGATACTCTTTCATCGCGCGTAACAAACGAACAACAACTAACAGAATGTCAACACCGCGCACATTCGGTAGCGTATGAATGAAGCTAAAGCTGACACCAATACCAATGCAGAATATGTACATGGCGCATACCTACGCAATGATGAAATCTTGTATTCGAACTTATTGAACACCGTGTAGTTTTAAGGGCGATACGGTCAAAATTTGGTCAATATCAACTTGACGTATTTCTTTCAATTTTGCATTTAAAAAACCTGAACACCCCTCATTTTGAAGGTGTGTGTGTGTGTAGAATGTTGCTCCTATTTTGATTTTGGAATTCACTCTTCAGTTGTCAAAATGCCGTCCAAGCAAGAAGAGCAGCGTATCAAAATTTTGCTCGCGCATCGCGAAAATCCGAGCTACTCGCACGCAAAGTTGGCAAAATCGCTAAAAGTTGCCAAATCAACCGTTACAAATGTAATTAAAGTGTTTGGGGAACGTTTGTCGACAGCCAGGAAGTCTGGATCGGGGGGAAATCGAAAACCGGAAGCCGCTGAGACGACAAAGAGAGTTGCCGGTAGTTTCAAAGGAAACCCTAACCTATCTCTCCGAGATGCCGCAAATAAGCTGGGTGTATCGTCTACAACCGTGCATCGAGCCAAAAAACGAGCCGGACTATCGACTTACAAGAAGGTAGTGACTCCAAATCGCGATGATAAACAAAATACGACGGCCAAAGCGCGATCCCGGAGGCTGTACACGACGATGCTGACGAAGTTTGACTGCGTGGTAATGGACGACGAAACCTACGTCAAAGCCGACTACAAGCAGCTTCCGGGACAGGAGTTTTATACGGCAAAAGGAAGGGGAAAGGTAGCAGATATTTTCAAGCACACGAAACTGTCAAAGTTCGCAAAGAAATATCTGGTTTGGCAAGCCATCTGTACCTGTGGCTTGAAAAGCAGCATTTTCATAGCTTCCGGGACTGTCAACCAAGAAATTTACGTGAAAGAGTGTTTGAATAAACGTCTGCTGCCTTTCCTGAAGAAACACGGTTGTTCCGTACTGTTTTGGCCGGATTTGGCATCTTGCCATTACGGTAAAAAGGCCATGGAGTGGTACGCCGCCAACAACGTGCAGGTGGTTCCCAAGGACAAGAACCCTCCCAACACGCCAGAGCTCCGCCCAATTGAGAAATACTGGGCTATTGTCAAGCGGAACCTAAAGAAGACCAAAAAAACTGCTAAGGACGAGCAGCAGTTCAAGGCAAACTGGCTTTCTGCGGCGAAGAAGGTGGACAAGGTGGCTGTACAAAATCTGATGGCAGGGGTCAAGCGTAAGGCCCAGCAATTCGGATTTGGAAAAGCGGAAGCCTAACAGAATATTTTTCCTGAATTTTATACTAATTGAACTTGAAAAAGAAATTTAATTTGATATTTTAAATAAACGATTTCACCGATTTACACGCGTTTTCCCTTGACCAAATTTTGACCGTATCACCCTTTAGGAGTAAGTTTCCTGTAACTATTACTCCAAACATGGCAATTTGAGCATTCGTGCTTCATTGTATTAAACGTTTCTTCAGTAAGGTTTCAGTTCGGTTTACTCAAAATGTCCACAATGTGGAATAATTCAAAATATGAGTTAAGTTTACTCAGTCGTAGGGGGGGGGGAAGAAATGGACCAGCCTCCCCTACTTTTGATGGGTACATTACTTCAAAAATAATACTAGATTTGTAAACATGGTTATCCTGAATTTATTAGGAATGAGTTTGATAACTTCAATGAAATGATTCACGCACTTATTTTGAAGTGATGGAAAATGATGCTCATTCCATGTGTGTATGGGCAAAAAACTTGAAATTTAAAAAAATATTAACTCAGAAATGGCTGGATAAACATTTCTAATTTTTTGGTGTTATGATGATGTTATGTAAAAATGTTTGAATTTTCATTAAAAAAAATTAAAATAAATAGTCGTTGTGGTCCAACATTTCAAAAATCATAAAAAACAAATATATTGACCATTTTAGCAAATTTGAGTACATTAATTATTTTAACCAATATTTTAACACTCGATATTGTTCTTTCCTTGTATTCTCCCATACGCGGGGTAACGATCTGTGATGATGTTGTTTTTGAGAAGGAATTAATTTCTCATCACCATGAGGCTCTAGGAGTAGACAGCATATTTTTCCTAGAACAAAGTTGTGAAGAGAAAGTATTGATAGTTCCGTTAGCTCACGGCAGGCTGTGAAAATTGAATAGAAGTAGTTTGAAATTGTTTCGGAATACTACCTCACAATGCCCTCCGCTCAATTTCAAACTACTTCTATTCAATTTCGGATCTTACCAAAAAAACTCGAACAAATGCAGGAACAAGTGCAGGAGAAGGATGCTATCATCACTCAACTCCTAGCCAATCAGCAAATCCAAAGCCAAACTCAGATGGACACTATCCAAAGAGCCATCTCTGAATCCATGGCCCAACTTCAGGACTCCTTCAGCAGTATGATTCAAGCTTCGATTCAGGGTTTCAACCGCCGTCTAAGCACCCTGGAAAATGAAATAAAGAAAAAGGATAAACAAATTAGAAAACACGAGGAAGCACTAGCACTCAGCAAAAACCTACTAAAACAGGCACAAAATTCCTGTAACAACGTCGTTCAGGTTTCAAAGTCGGCCTCCGCAGCTCCAGCCGTTACAATTGAAGCACCAGTCAGCATCGCAGCAACCGAAACAGGTGCTATAGAGCTCCCACCAGCCGATGTAAGTCTAAAAACAAACGAAAAACGCCCACGGTCCAGCGACGATTCCGAGTCCGGATCCGACACAGAAGTTGGTTCCGTCTCGTTCATCTCATTCGATGACGTTAGTCCAAATGAAACGCCCGCTAAAGGGTGGGATTCGGAAGAAACTCCCACACCAAAACCTAGATCGATTACCGAAGGGTACGAAACAGTAAGAAGCAGGAAAAAGAAATTCGAAAAAGCAGCCAATCGACAAGAGCAAAATGAGGATTCATCCCCAACTGTAATGCCAAAGGAACAGAGAAGAAGAAAACCAGATAACAGCAAGTCGGCTGACAACGGTCGGCATCTTTCAAGTACGAGATCGAAGTCGCGATCGAGATCCCCTATCTAAAGAACTATGGCCTCTAGCAACACTCAGCATTTTCCAACGACCAACGACCGTCCAACAGTAGACAACAGCCAACAGTTACCGCCCAAAACCGCCACCACCACCACACGAACCCTACTAAGTGCGCAGCGTTCTCGACGGGGTAGTCGGGGCGCCGTTGAACTGGCAGCCACACCCCAACCAGAATCTTCGGATCGACCCTGGCACCTAGACTCGAGACCTGTCGACGAAAAGAGAAAACGAGCGACGGGTATGCGGGGCACCAGTAGTGCGGAAGATACAGCCCCACCGGAACTGCTGGACCACCCTCGCAACCCGCCGACGAAGAGCGACAAGATCGTCGCGAAGAGAGATCCCGCGAGAGCCCCTGGCAGCCTTGGCCCTGTCGACCGGAAGTCAAGTCCAACCGGAACGGCAGACAACCCTTGGTGTAGGGGGAAAGCGGCCAGCTATAAGAAGAACGGGACGGACAAGGGCATAGTTTCCCATTCCCCGCAGGATAACGAAGAAAAGAAGAAGTACGAAATAGATATGAGGATAAGGACGGCCAAGGGGCGCATATCCCTTTCTCCATTGAAAAACAGCGAATCGACTACAATGCCAACAACTCCTGCTTTTTTTTCGTCCGCCGGGTTAACTTTGCCGTCATTGGGTGGCATGCCGCCGCCCGGTTTCGGTAAAGCGCTGACTTGTTCGGACAAAAGTTGCGCCACCACCGTGAGAAATACGGAGAACATCTGCAGCACTGCTACGACCGCCATAGTAATACCGCCCACACTCCTTTCTACAATGACACCACCAAACTTTCTTTCGTTCGGCATGTCACCACCGCCGCCTTCGGGTGAAATATTCCCGCCTGGTTCCGGTGGAGCTCCGTCTCGCACGGACAACAGCCGTGCCAATCTGGCACCAAGCATCGCGAATAATAACAATGCCACTCCGACCGGATCACCCGATCCTATCCTGCCACTTACTACTCCGATCAGCGGTCAGCAGCCACGGAGATCAGCACGGATTGCAAACCGAAACGTGAAGCGCGATGGGAACCTGACCCTACCGATGCCAGCAAAAACTCTTAGCAATCCTCAAGCCTATGATGCGTGGGTGGTCCGCTCGTATGGCTACCTACTGCCCGGAGCGGGAACTTCTACATGCAACCAAATTTCTTCGAAGGCTCCCTCACCCCTGCCGGCAGCGGGGTCTACTCGTGTCGCTGGAGTTCCGTTGGGGTCCGCACTTGTGAATACGAACTCTTCAAATCCTGGATACGGTCAGCACCACTCGTCTTCGATTCCTTCACTCACCGGAAGTTACGTATACAGACCTTTTCCCCTACAAGAAACGCCCTCGTTGACAAAGACAACCGGAAACACCAGTCAACTTACAACAAGTAGAAATCAGTGCCGGAGAACCGGACCGAGTACCACGAAGAAAACGAACCTCGCCCTGCAGTGGAACGTCAATGGCTTATTTAACAACATTGGCAACCTTAAAGCGCTTGTCCGTGACAGCAACCCATCCGTTATTGTACTACAGGAAGTCAATAGGGTGAGCCCTACGCGGATAAATTCCATCCTAGGCGGCAAATACATATGGTATACAAAGCGCGGCCAGGTGCTACAACACTCGGTTGCAATCAGCGTTTCATCATCCGTACCACACTCCCAGGTTCCCGTTTCATCTGATCCTCCAATAGTCGCGGTTAGAGTGCTGCTACCGATACCAATCACAATCGCCAACGTGTATTTACCTTGCGGTAGGATCAACATGCTAAAACCAAAATTAATAGATGCTTTACAACCTTTGGAAGAACCGAGGGTAGTCCTCGGCGACTTCAACGATTGGGGCCTACAGGCGGTGGACGTCAGGGGCAATATCTTGGCAGAATTATTTGAAGAGATGGATTTATCGGTACTAAATGATGGTTCAGGTACTTTTACACGAGGAAGAAGTGAAACGGCGATCGATATCTCGGTCGCAAGTCTTGGCATCCTTTCGAAACTGTCTTGGTTTAAACACAACGATCTCCACGGCAGCGACCATTACCCCATAGCGATCACTTACGAAGCCGCCCCTCCGGCGATCACTCGTAGACCCAGATGGAAGTACTCCGAAGCCGACTGGACAACGTTCTCCCTTCTCTCGGCGGAACGACGTAAGTTTGAAGTCCATCAGCACTTTTGAAATACCACCAGACCATTTCGATAATTCCTACAACCGGCCCTTCAATATTCATGAACTTAACATAGCTCTCAAAACTATCAAAGGAGCCTCATCGGGACCGGATGACATCGGTTACGCTATGTTAAAGAACCTCTCGCACGTGGGACGTACAGCACTCCTCGACACCTTCAATTGGATATGGATGAACAAGGAATTTCCGAAACAGTGGCAGCATAGCCTGATTGTCCCCATTCCAAAGGTTGGTCAATCCAATAACGAGCCGTCAGGATACCGCCCGATATCACTAACGTCATGCATTTCCAAAACCATGGAACGCATGGTTAACAAGCGACTCATTGATACGTTAGAGGAAAATAACAAGCTGGACCACCGACAATTTGCCTTTCGTCCTGGGAGAGGGACAAACACATATATCGCTACATTGGGATCCATCCCGATGGAAGCTAAAGAACGTGGTCAACACATTGAAGCCGTTGCACTGGATCTCAGCAAGGCCTACAACAGAACGTGGACTCCCCTCGTCCTTAAAACATTAGTTGACTGGGGTTTCTGTGGCAATCTACTTGAATTTGTCAAAGGTTTTGGTCGTGCCAATAATTAAGGTTTGAATTTGTAATATGTTGCGAGAACCACCCTAGCGTGTGGTCACTCATTCTCGCAGTTTCCATCATCAAAGTCGTCGGTCACCGTACCATATACTTGTAGGCAGTTGCCGATCGCCTCACGATCCTCTATTGTTTTGCTCAAACCACCTCTACTGCGTAGAGGCAGCAGAACAGAAAACGGATGATAGTCAGTTAGTAAGCAATAAACTCCTGCCGCGTTCGGTACTTTTATTCGAAATAGAAACCTCTCGTACTTTGTTTCCAAAACAGAGTGTTTCAGTACCAATAAAGTGTTTGTTATTTGATCGCGAATTAAAGTGTCTTTTCTAAGTGAATATATCACCGCGCGTGTTTAGATCTTTACCGGGTTGATGAACGAACAACGAACATCGCTCTATGTGCGTGAACATAATTGGTCCTTCGAGCCGGATCAACCGCGGTAAAAGACTTTGTGCGCGATTCAATAGTTGTCTCGCAGAAGAAAGGACACTAGTGCCGGACAATAAGTGCCTTTGTGAAGTGCAGTGTAAAGGAAAATCGCCATCGCGGGAGCGATTCTTTGGCGCGCTGGGATTGCCATCTTGAGCAGTGAAACTGGCTGTGTCGAGGCGAATTTACCAGTTGTGGACTACGGAAACACGGTGCTGATTGACGGATCATCGCTGGGCTGGCAGCGACATCCTTGCGGAACGATTTGGGCGACTGTGGACTGGCTGTGAACCTGTGGAAGGGAAGTACAATTGCATGTGTGGTCTGTAGCTTTCGATGCACGACGAGAGCCATTATACTGTGGGTTGGTACAAAGTTAACCGTGATATAATTGAAAATAAATTCAATTTTGCATGCGTAATTGTGTTTATTGATTGAGGTGGCTTTGGTCCCTGTGGTTCAATTGTCAAGAATTGGTCTTGGATTCCGCTGAAATTCTGGTTGGCTCGATTTTCGTTGGTTGAATTCCCCTTCGCTGTTGTCAATTTGGGTGGTCAATTCGTCTCGCGGCGCGTGGAACTTACGGTCGATTTGCTGTCACCAGTGCAGTGTGGAGTCGGAAAAGAATTGGAAAGTGCTGTGTCGTGTACCCAGTGCAAACGAACTTCTTAGTGCAAACTGTGATTAGTGTTTTCGGGGTGACTAGCGAGTGATTAAGTGACAATCATGCCTGAAGACTTAAGAAGTTTGCTTAAGAAGGAGAAGCGCCTTCTGAACAGTTTAGTGCTTGTGGAGAAGTTCTTGCGTGATTTTGATGAAGAGCGAGATAAACAAGAAGTAGAAGTTCGTTTGCAGCTGCTGGAAAATTGTGTTTCTGAGTTCTTTGTGGTGCGTGATAAAGTGGAGGTATTTCTGGATGAAGCTGCAGAAGAGGAAGTTATCAAACAGGATGAACCGGAGAAAGCTCGCACGGCAAGGCTGGAAAGTGAATCTAAAAAGAGGGAAAAAGACAATCTGGCCATCGCTACCGATGTGGAGAACCGGTTCTGCAAGGCCAAGGCTGCGTTGATGGAAATGCGTGTTAGAAAACCATCAGCGAACTCTGGATCGTCAGTCATGGCTGTCGGGACAGCCATTTCCAGGGTGAAGCTTCCGGAGATAAAACTTCCGACATTCGACGGCAAGTTACGAGACTGGGTGTCTTATCGAGACGCATTCAGAAGCCTGATTCACGAGAATCGAGACCTCACCGATATGGACAGGTTTACATATCTTCGTTCGTCGCTAACCGGCGAAGCTCTTCAAGAGATTAGTTCTGTCGAGCTTGCTGCTGCCAATTACTTGGTGGCATGGACTGCACTTGAAGATCGCTACCATAACCAAAAGCTCATCATCAAGGCATACCTGGATGCCATCTTCGGCATTGAGCCAATGCGGAAGGAGAGCTACGAAGCGCTTAGCCAGCTTATCAGCGACTTCGAGAAGAACCTTCAAATGCTACAGAAAATGGGGCAAAATACTGACGGCTGGAGCACTATTCTTGTGCACATGGTTTGCTCAAGGTTGGATGGAGTCACGTTGCGATTTTGGGAGTCGTCGCACAATTCGAAGGAAGTACCCGTCTATCGAAACCTGATTAACTTCCTAAAGAATCACTGCGCCGTTCTTCAATCAGTTGGACCGAGTAAACCCATCTCCGTCGATTTGAGGAAGCCAAAACTAAGTGTCAGCCATTCCTCAACGTCCATCGGTCGGTGTCGCTTTTGTTCCGAACCTTATCATCCAGTGTTTTCGTGCAAGCGGTTCCTGAAGCTAAAGATCTCGGAGCGGTACGATGCAGTGCGGAGAAATGGCTTGTGTATGAACTGCTTATCGTCGGGTCACTTTGCTCGGAACTGCAGTAAAGGTTCGTGTCGTCAGTGCGGGAAGAAGCACCATTCCCTTCTTCATACAGAGATGAACAGTGACATTATGAAATTATCCGTTCCACAGACGACAAAAAGACCCCCAAATGAAAACCACCAACAGACACAGCAATCACAATCGGGAACACCAACACACCAGAAAGCACCAACCACAAACCACACCGAACCCTCCACTTCATTGTCAGTTGTCAATACACAATCGCATAGCACCAACTCGCAGTTCGCCACAGACTATCCAAACACACAGCAACACACCACAGCACTTCCGACACAATCTACGAATTCCACACGACAAGTTCTCTTATCCACTGCCATTGTGCGGATCTGCGATGCCCACGGAAGCTCAAAGCTGGCCAGAGCACTGCTCGATTCCTGCTCGCAGTACTGTTTTATTTCGTCCGAATTTTGTCATCGCATGAAGCTTGAAGAGTTTCCGAGTTACCTATCGGTGAAAGGAATCGGAAATACCGGGAGCGTGTCGAGAAAAGCTGTGAGCGGAACAATCTCCCCACGCTTCGATAGCATTTCGAGTTTCAAAGAAGTTATTCGGTTTAACGTCCTGCCCAAACTAACGATTCCACTCCCATGTGAGGGGTTGGAAACTTGCCAGTGGAATCTGCCAGATATTGTACTAGCTGACCCTGAGTTCTACCACACGTCGGACATCGATATGATAATCGGTGCCGAGTATTACCTCGACCTGCTGCAAGAAGGAAGGTTCAGGCTCAGCGAAGATGGTCCAATGTTTCAAAACACGGTCTTCGGTTGGGTTGTTTCCGGGCGGGTTCCCCGCAACTCGATCTCCGTAGCAGCAACTGCCACCGCGCTGTGTTCCATGTCCGATCTCCAAGAACAGCTTACTCGTTTCTGGGATCTCGAGAGTTGTCATCTGGCGAGCACCTATTCCGTGGAAGAGTCTACATGTGAAGAATTGTTCAAGAAAACCACTACCCGTGACGTAGATGGTCGATTCATCGTGAACCTGCCTAGGAAGGACCACGTAATTCGGCATCTGGGTGACTCCAGAGCTGTGGCGGAGAGACGATTCCTTAGTATGGAGAGAAGGTTATCCAATAACCCTCAGCTGAAGAAGCCGTATTGGGATTTCATGGAAGAGTACGTGTCAATGGGGCACATGAAACAAATAAGCGAAGAAGAGTTGTCCGGGGCGGTACACTACTTTCTGCCTCATCACGCCGTCTTGAAGCCGGACAGCACAACAACAAAGTTGCGTGTAGTGTTTGATGCTTCGTGTAAAACATCGTCTGGTCTTTCGCTCAACGACGGGCTGATGGTCGGTCCTGTGGTTCAGGACGATCTGATTTCTATCCATGCTCGATTCCGTCTGCACCGGATCGGAATTGTGTCCGATGTAGCAAAAATGTACCGGATGATCAAGATGTGCCCACGTGATCAGAAACTGCAGCTGATTTTGTGGAGAACAAACGCCGACGAAACTATCAAGGTGTTCCAGCTAACGACCGTAACGTACGGCACCGCAGCCGCTCCTTTTCTCGCTACACGTTGTCTGGTTCAACTGGCAGAAGACGGAGAAGCCACACATCCAGGCGCAGCAAGGGTGTTGCGGAAAGATTTTTACGTTGATGACATGATCACCGGCGTTGACAATCCCGAAGAAGGAAAGAGACTGGTCGAAGACATGATCGCACTCACAGACTCCGCAGGGTTCTCACTACGCAAGTGGAACTCCAACTGTGAAAATGTGCTAAGTGACTTGCAGCCGGATCGACGTGATCATCGAGCGGTATTCGAAATGGATTCCTCGCCTCTATCTTCAACCGTGAAAACGTTGGGTCTCGTCTGGTGCACCAAAACTGACAACTTCCGTTTCACCATGCCCGAGTGGAACACAACGTCAGTGATTACAAAACGAGTTGTGATTTCCGACGCATCGAAGCTTTTCGATCCACTGGGTCTGATAGGGCCAGTCGTCGTCGAAGCAAAAATCTTCATCCAGACACTGTGGAAGCTAGAAATGAGCTGGGATGATCCGCTCCCAGAAAACCATCAGGCATTATGGTTGGAATATCACCGGAATCTTTGTTCCCTGGAATCCATTAGCATTCCGCGATGGGTTGGATATACCCAGGAATGCATCTCAACCGAATGGCATGGATTCTGCGACGCTTCGGATAACGCATACGGCGCTTGTTTGTACCTCCGCTGTACTTACGCGGATGGCTCCGTGCGTGTTCAGCTAATGATGGCTAAGTCACGAGTTGCACCACTCGAGGACCTGAAGAAGAAGAAACGCAAACAGACAACGCCCCGTCTCGAATTGTCATCTGCTCTGCTCCTCAGCCATCTCTACGAGAAGGTCAGCCAAGCCACCTCACTAGTTATTCCGTCGTACTTCTGGACTGATTCCAACATCGTCAAATTTTGGATTGCGTCGGCACCATCGCGATGGCAAACCTTTGTGGCGAATAGAATGTCAGAGATTCAGCATCTGACGAAAAGCGGTGTGTGGAATCATGTCGCAGGAAGCGAAAATCCAGCTGACGTTCTCTCGCGCGGAATATCAGCCACACAGATGGAATACCAGCCTCTCTGGTTCAACGGACCTGTTTGATTGCACCAAGGTCAAAGCTTCTGGCCTGTAACCTCTGATGTCAGCGTTGAACAGATTGATCCAGCCTCCCTTGAAGAACGGAAATGCGTAGCCCTGCCAGTGCAAGCCATTGCTCCAAGCGAGATATTTTCGCTACGTTCGTCACTATTCTCTCTTGTTCGACTTGTGGCTTTAATACGTCGGTTCCGTCACAACTCACAGAGCACGAACAGAAACTCCCGAAAAATCGGCCACATCAGCATGCAAGAATACGAAGACGCCCTACTGCAACTGGTTCGCCTCTCGCAAAAAGAATGCTTTCCTCTGGAGATTGCAAGTCTGTCCCGGGAGGATCAGGTTAAAAACTCCTCGAGAATATCATCCCTCCATCCCATACTACGAGATGGTATACTCCGCGTTGGCGGCCGGCTCCGGAATGCAACTGTTTCGGAAAATCGGAAGCATCCAATGATCATTGATCCCCGTCATCCTCTCGCCACGTTGGTAATCTGCTATTACCACGTGAAAATGCTTCACGCCGGACAGCAAGTCGTCATCGCTAGTGCCAGAGAACGATTCTGGATCCCCAACATTCGAAACCTGGTGCGAAAGGTTCTGCACCAATGCGTCACCTGCTTCCGAGTCAGACCAAGATGTTTGGAACAGCTGATGGCTGAGCTGCCACCAGAAAGGGTAATACCGGCCCCGCCATTCATGAAGGTTGGTGTGGATTACTGTGGCCCGTTTCTGGTTTCCTTTCCTCATCGCCGAAGTACTCCAGTAAAGTGCTTCGTTGCAGTTTTCGTCTGCCTAGTCACGAAGGCCGTTCATGTTGAATTAGTCTCCGATCTCACAACGGAGGCATTTTTGGCGGCACTAAAACGCTTCACCGCCCGTCGAGGACGTCCACTCCTCATAATGTGTGACAATGGCACGAATTTCGTTGGTGCGAAGCGGGAACTTCGACAGCTGTTGAACTTGTTCGAACAGCAGCAATTTCAGAACGCTGTAGCCTGCAACGCCGTGAATGAAGGAATCGAATTCAAGTTCATCCCAGCAAGGTCGCCCAACTTTGGTGGACTTTGGAAAGCCGCAGTGAAGTGCTTCAAGAACGCTTTCAAGAAGGTCATCGGAACTCGGACGCTGTTGTACGATGAAATGCAGACCGTGCTCACGCAAATCGAAGCCGTTTTGAACTCCAGACCCCTCACCCCGCTCAGCAATGATCCTGGAGATTTCGAAGCGCTCACAACTGGACATTTCTTAATACAGCGTCCACTGACGTCCATCGCTGAACCCGATCTGGAGAATATTCCGACCAACCGTCTCTCCGTTTGGCAAAGGGCGCAAGACTTCGTCCAGAAACTGTGGAAAACGTGGACCACTTTGTACCTTTCCGACCTGCATAACCGAACAAAGTGGACACGTCAGCGTGACAACATCTCCGTTGGCACTATGGTGTTGCTGATGGACGAGCGACTTCCGCCGCTGAAGTGGAATTTGGGTCGTGTGACTACCATTTTCAGAGGCTCAGACAATAACATCCGTGTGGTAGACGTGCGCACTGTGAATGGGGTCTTCCGAAGGGCAATCTCGAAGATTTGCGTCCTCCCTATACGGGACAACGCAAACTCATCCAGCGAAGAGGCATAACTTGCCTCCACCGGTGGTGCTTCGGCACCCGCGGAGGTCTTTGGGGCCTTCGCATTCCAGTAAGTTTTTTTTTTAATCAGTATTTCAAAAAATTATCGGAATTTTCATACCCCATAGTCGCTGTTTTACCGGTCCCGGGTCACCGGGACAATTGATCGTTTGGAGCCAACCTCATCAGTCCAAGAACCTATCCAATAGCCCCTGTTTCGAGGTACAAACGCATGTGATGGTGATGGTAGTTGTGAACGTCCTCAAAAGGTCTTGTCCGTCGAACTCTAGTTAGAGTAATCCGTTGGAGTCGGTAACCGACTCAGTTTGTTGCATGGCTAATTCGTCACGTTTCGCCGAGGTACATCCTGACATCACTCACTGGTACAGAAGCTGCAGTGTCAATCGGAGTTTGGCCAACTCATCGAGCATCCTGTAGCAACCGGATCAGTCTCATGGCGCGGTATGAGCTCACCGCAACCGTCAGGACCCACCTTGGTACCGATTTGGTAACTTTGCAACCGTTTTCAATCGTTGGACATCACCGCCGCTGGTAGCGGCCGCGGAGGCCATGGAGGCCTCCGCTCCAGGCAAGTTGTTGTATTGTACATAAATCCAAGTGAAAAAGCACCCTCTCATTTGCAGCAACGTTTGATGCCCCTCCGTCGTCGTCGAGGACAACCGCAGGACAACCTAGAGGACTCCCACCAGCGATCGATACCTATCGTCCGTATCCAAAAGGAAGACGAATCGACCGCACCCCCTGAAGAACTACTACTGCCATCCTGTTCACCGTCAGCAATCAAGCCGCAGATGTACCGAAAACCGCAGATGTACAAGAAACCCGAAGTCGTTTCACGTACGGGACTCCCAATAGAAGCCATCTATCCGAAGTTCATCCGTCGAAAAAGAACACCGTCAGTTTCGCTAGCCAGCGCCCAGTACGAGCCAATACCTATAAATAGAATTGGATCCAAGTTCAGAATGCAATCAGATTAATTGTGAAGCGAAATTGAAATCCGTAGGTTTCAAGGCGGCCGGCTATGGTCGTGCCAATAATTAAGGTTTGAATTTGTAATATGTTGCGAGAACCACCCTAGCGTGTGGTCACTCACTCTCGCAGTTTCCATCATCAAAGTCGTCGGTCACCGTACCATATACTTGTAGGCAGTTGCCGATCGCCTCACGATCCTCTATTGTTTTGCTCAAACCACCTCTACTGCGTAGAGGCAGCAGAACAGAAAACGGATGATAGTCAGTTAGTAAGCAATAAACTCCTGCCGCGTTCGGTACTTTTATTCGAAATAGAAACCTCTCGTACTTTGTTTCCAAAACAGAGTGTTTCAGTACCAATAAAGTGTTTGTTATTTGACCGCGAATTAAAGTGTCTTTTCTAAGTGAATATATCACCGCGCGTGTTAAGATCTTTACCGGGTTGATGAACGAACAACGAACATCGCTCTATGTGCGTGAACAGGTTTCCTCACCGACCGAACTTATGAGGTGATAATTGGCAACACTCGTTCCAGAGTCTTTAGAGAGGAGACCGGAGTACCGCAAGGGTCGGTACTGGCAGTTACTCTGTTTCTAGTTGCGATGGACAGCATCTTTGACGATCTCCCCAAAGGCATGTTCATACTGGTATATGCGGATGACATCTTGTTGTTGGCTGTCAGCAACACTCACAGAGAACCACGTCGAAGGATCCAGGCCGCAACAAACGCCGTCGGCAAATGGGCCAAAAACCGAGGGTTTACAATCTCTGAAACGAAAAGTGTCCACGTTATCATTTGTCCAACGAAACACCGCTCTCCCAGCTCGGCTGTCTCGATCAACAACAATAGGATCCCCTTTAAACGAACTATCAAGGTGTTAGGCGTAGTCATCGATAGCTCCCTCAGCTTCAACATGCATTTCAACAAGCTGAAGCAGAGTTGTAAAACGAGAATTAACTTACTCAAAACCATCGCCAAGCCACACAGGAGCAACAATCGAGACATCCGTCTGCGAGTGGCCAAAGCCATCATAGACAGCAGGTTGACATACGGTCTCGAACTAACTTGCATAGCGAAAGAAAACCTGATTAAGATCCTAGCGCCTATATATAACAATTGCCTCCGGATTATATCCGGACTGTTACCATCCACCCCGGCTGTGTCGGCCTGTGTGGAGATCGGAGCCCTACCGTTCGATCTCTCAATCGACGTAGCTATTATCGCCAAGACCATCAGCTTCTTGGAAAAGACCAGTGGAAGTAAGGAAATCTACCTCATCAAGGAATCCGACCGCATTCTACAAAAAATTAACGGTACTAAGCTGCCTCGCATTGCCGAGCTGCTATGGTACGGAGCGAAACAGTGGGATGACCCTCTTGTCCGGACGGAGAGTTCCATCAAAAGCAGTTTCAAGGCCGGAGATAATTCAGCACAGATGAAATGTTCGGTTCTTGAGCTTCTAAGGGGAAAGTATGCAGACTACCAAAAAATTTTCACCGACGGTTCCAAGTCCCGTCATGGGGTCGGCCTTGGAGTTCATTCTAGCGACGACAGTATCAACATCAGCAGCAGAATCCCGGACATATGCTCCGTTTTCTCGGCGGAAGCTGCAGCCATCTTCGTGGCCGTCAATCAGCCATCGACGAACCCAACCGTCATCGTGTCGGACTCTGCCAGTGTTATCGAAGCACTCCAAGCAGACACCCCGAAACATCCCTGGATACAGGCAATCTTACAGCAGGCTCCCCCCAGCACAACATTTATGTGGGTACCAGGGCACTGCGGTGTACCTGGCAATACTGTTGCCGACCACCTCGCTAGCACTGGACATAACGGGGAGCTTCTAACCCGAGAGGTCCCGTTACAGGACGTCAAACTTTGGATTAGGAATATTATCCGACAGTACTGGGCCACCAAGTGGAGTCACACTGAAGGCCCTTTCATTCGAAAAATCAAGGGAGTAATCTCGAGGTTTGAGGATCTTCCATCCCTCAAGGAACAAAAGATACTGTCGCGACTAAGAACGGGACACTGCAAGGTGTCACACAATATGGGCGGCCAACCTTTCCACATCTTATGCAACTATTATAAGATCCAAAACACGGTCGAGCACTTTATGTGCGTTTGTCCAGTCTACGAACCGTTACGAGTTCTACACGGTATCACAGGCAGTATCCGAGACGTCCTCGGAGATGACAAGGCCATGACCGCGGCCTTTTTCCGTTTTCTGAAGGATGCTAAACTGTTCTTCAACATATGAAGCGCAGGTCAACGACGACGAAGAAATTACAACCGGAATCACTACCAAAACCGCGAAAGCGAAAGTCAGCAATTAAACTTAAAACGAAACCGAGCATCAGAAAGCAGGTCTCCAGTCCCCGCCTCGTTCTAGGACAACAAACTCCGTTCGAAACATGAACAAAGCAAAACGGAAATCACAGAATCAAGTAGCATCCAACGATGGGAGCTCATTCCCCTTCCGTAAGGCGAAGACGAGTTCCCGCAGTCCAGTGTGGCTGAATCTCCCACCAATGGCCCGCGGTCATCGACTGGGAGTTATCCAACGGCCAGTTCTCACCAAGACTATCGTGAACAACTGCATTACGGACAGTATCATCCACGAACACAAGACCCAAAAGCCAGTCGACAGCAGCAGCTGGTTACTCATAACGAAAAAAAAAAAAACACTAAAACGAGAAGAACAGAAAATAGGGTTAGGAACAACTAGGATAATTACCAACTTGAGCTAGGGTTAGAGCCTAAAATTCGTCGCATGGGGGACCACATTACATGAAATCCCCCATCCAACTTAGCGGGGTACAGATCTCAACCGGGGATTTTGCATCCCAGGGTACCGGCCCAGGATGTTTTTTGACGACCACAAAAACAGCATTCTCTTCGCCCCATTGTCGCCCAAAGTCGATTTTCCACTCCTCCGCCTTCGTAGCAACAATCTCCGTCACTTGTCGGCCGCAAGGTGGTGCCTGGGCAAGAATCAATCCGGTGATGGTGCAACGTTTTTCCCGATGCAGTTTCCATATCCGATCCGTAGGGAAGCTCACTTCCACGATGAACGTCAAACCGTTCCGTTTTCCGTTCGTTTCTCTATCGCTACCTCTCTTAGCCACCCAGCGGCGAGTAGTCCAATTAAAATTAACACCGCAGCCATATCACAGTTAGCCGTTTTTTTCAAATCAACCGTTGATCGAAAGACGAAGTCAACAAAAATGTGTTGTTATAAGGATAGACCGGCCGTATTAATACCTTAAACTGGCCCCAATGTTTTACGTTTAAGAAAAACTGTGTCAAAACAACTCTGCTTGGGAAGCCCCACCAGGACCTCGTATTATTTCTTCGCAAGAGACGAACTAGCCCAGGAGGCTAAAAGTCTCTTTAATAAAGAAAAAAAAAAAAATCTATTCAATTTTCACAGCCTGCCGTGAGCTAACGGAACTATCAATACTTTCTCTTCACAACTTTGTTCTAGCAAAAAAATGCTGTCTACTCCTAGAGCCTCATGGTGATGAGAAATTATTTCCTTCTCAAAAACAACATCATCAATATTTTAAGTAAAAATAAAAATTAATAAGCTTTCTATTCATTAAAAAACATTGCAAATCGATTCAGTGGTTCAGAAGTTTTGATTTTAAAAAAATTCGAAAAATGTCGATTTTTCTGGTAATCTTATATGGAACATTGTCACCCTAATAAAAAATAAAAAATATGGGTCTAATTATTTTCGATGAAGAACAAACCAAGCGATTTTTTTTCAACTCTATTCTTTTCCCGTGGAATCGCAGTATATAGGGTATGTGTCCCTTGACTCAGCCTTTTATGCAACCATCGATTACATTTTTTATTATAACTAATAAAGTTTTCAAGCTGTAATCGAAATTCAACTAGTTATACACTTTCAAAGATATGTTTGATAAAATATGTTGTAGTTTGTGTCACGAAAAGTTACACAACTCATTTGATAAAGTCAGAAACTTTCGAGGGATATGGATTTAATGATGGTTTATAAGCACCAACTTCGGTCTATTAATGGATGCAACTTTGTCCCATTCGATGGATTTATAACTAAATGCAGTCTCTGCATGTTTTTTAATTCTAATTTTATGAATTAATGCATTGCCAGCTGTAATCGCTTTACTTAAAACAAAATTTCACTAAACTAACTAAAATAAAACTGCTTCGAAACACTTAAGTGATGTTCATATATGATTTATTATCAATAATGAAAACATTATAATTCACTAAACAAACTCATGCATTTTCACTTAAAATTTTACCAATAACAACCAATTAACTGCGTTATTGATACAACAGGCCATATTTAGGAACATACAAAAATATTTGTCCCTTATATTGGGTCTACGATTTTCTTGTAAAATCATTGCTATGTGAACAATTAATTTGCAACGTGTAAATATTTTCTGTCCATCCAGACAGCATTACATGCTTTTTCGATTCAAATAAGGCAAATTTAGATCGCTCAATAATTGTGTAGATCATCTGTTCAGCTTAACCAGTGAAATCATGATGCTCCAAAAGATTAAGAAATCGAAAATTACGCGGAAGTGAACAAATATAAATGGATTAATATAGTCGCAATTGCTTCGGATTACATCGGTCATCCTCATAGCAACATGAATTTGTTGATTATAGCTAAATAATGACATGTTTGGTACATAGGCCGAAGGAAGATTATAGGCTAACATTACATCCCGTTACCCTATATAAAAATAAAACTCTACACTATTAAAAATGGTCACATATTTATTGACGAAAATCTATGTAGAATTTGGCATACAATTTATGTATCCACACATAAACAAAACCCTTGGAAAATCACAAATAAGGTTTATGTGCCAAATGAAAAGTATGTGTGAATATACGTAGAGTTTATGTGTACACATAGATATCATTTGTGGGTCAAATGGCGAAACTTTATGTGTGGGACACATAAAGTTTACCATTGCTTTTTTTATCAGTGTAGGCATAAATATAATTGGGAGCTATTCTACTATATCCATTCTAGAGGGTTTGAGCTGTTTAGTGGAATACCTGTAACTAGAGATTAGAAGAAAAATTAGTATTTTCCATTTAATTCCAACTACCAAGCAAACTTATCTTGACAGATACACGTCGTTCGTCAACAATGTGAAGACTTCTTCAGTGTCTCGTACTAATAACTTGTGGTCGAGTTATTAGTACGAGACACTGAAGAAGTCTGCACATTGTAGACAAACGACGCGTATCTGTCAAGATAAGCAAAGTTAGTTGGAATTAAATGGAAAATACTAATTTTTCTTCTAATTTCAAGGTACTATATCCAGTTTTTTTTTCGAATTTAAATTTAGTTTACTGCATCATTTTTATTTATTGTTTTAATGTTTAATATACCTGCGATGAAAACTTTCACGAAAAAACACGCTTGAGTGACAACACATGCAGCGAGACCTGATGACGGGAAACGATATAACCCAAAAAAAATAGTTTGTTTCAAACTAAATTTTTAGTTACTTTTTCTCGAAACAAAATTATAAATTGATTCTACCACCGCTTTGTTTGAATCAATCTAAAAAAATATTTGGTTCCCTGATTCAATGCAACCTGTGTTTTGGTAATAATAAGCCCTTTTCATGGTGGAAACAGCAACAATATATTAGTTTAGAACAACCATAATAAACAACCAAACCGCCTATATGTTTCAAAACAAAATCGTTGGCTTAAAATAAAACGGATTTTATAAACAAGTTTTTTTAGTTTGTATGTCAACACACAAGTTTGTTGTTTCATTCGGGACTGTTTTTTCTCCGTGATGGGTTAACGGTTTAGACAATGGAAATATTTGGACAAGTTAAAATTATTGGAAAACCGGGATATTATTTAGTGGAATTTGCGGTGTCTGATTGTATTGATATGCAATTAATTAAGAAGATACACACTTAGATTTTTTTATGGAAATCTGTAAAGTTTTACAGAATTCTCAACAGCTGAACGTTCGGTAATCCGATTTGAAGGATTTCAGTGAAACTTTACAGATATCTGTAAAAAATTACCGGATTTCGCTAAAATTTTACCGAGATCCGTAAAATCGGATTACCGAACGTTCGGCTGTTGAGAATTCGGTAAACATTTACAGATTTCTGTAAAATAATCTGAGTGTGTACAATTTGATAAAGTTAAACATAATTCACCCACTTGCAACAACTCACAAGATGACTCGGTAAATGTAGTATAGTTCGTTTTTTAATCAACCTGCAAAGACTAAAGACGAATCAAATTAGATATAAGAAATTGAAATACATATGCTATCAGATTTCTTTTGACACAATATAAATATAATTGAAAATAATTATGGCAACGCTGGCAGATTAAGCTCGAAAGAATTACGTCGCAGATGTCGTTCTTATTTACGCTTTGAACCTGCACACACGAGAAGCTGGTTGATGGATGCTAATTCAACCGATGGATACTGCTTAAAAAGAAGGTAAGTAATCAAAGTTTTATGGTCATTTATTTGCACTCTGGTAGTATTCCATAACTGCCTAGTTTGTGTAGAAGAGTGTCAATAAACGACCATAAAACTTTGATAGCAATACCATAGACTAACTCTATGGTCTATGGAAGCATTTCGCTCCGATGTAATTGAGCCCATTGTCAACGCTAGCGATACTCGCGTGCCATCCATTCCATCTCGTCATCGTTCTAAAACTGTATCAGGATTACACCCCTTGGACAGCAATAAGATCGGCCCATACTCTTCAACAGAAGGTATGTTGAACAAGTATTATAAGAATTTTGGGGGTGAATTCGTGTCTCGACGACTACTTGCTGGCTAGTTCAGACTGCAGTTATGATATTCTTGCGTTCTCTGAAACCTGGCTCACTCAGAATACTACATCTACTAACTGTATTTGTATTTGTATTTCTTCATCATACTTGCAGAGTAAGGGTTCACCCTTATAAATTTCGACAATCGGATTTCTTGTTGTTCAACCACATTCTACGAATTCAGTTTTCAAAAGGCAATCAAATATAAATAATCAAAATAAATAAACTAAACAAAACTATGTTAACCCTTTATAACAATTCAACGCTCACCCTAATCATGCTAATTCCCTTCATTGAGCCAGTTGATACATTCACAACGGAATCTTGCTGCTGTATTAATAGATTTGATATCAGGTGGTAGCAGATTCCACAATATAATTGCACGCACAAAGAAGGTATTGCTATAATGAGAGGAGTTATGATGTATGAGAACAAAGTGACGAACTCTAGTGCTTCTGAACAGCTGCAGCTTATCAAGAAGATAGTGTGGACCATAATGTATGGTTCTAAATAAAGTGACATAGCAACGTAATTTAAAGAAATTACAAAAGAACATCCCAACAGTTGCCGCTGCAAATGTGTTACGCTACAGAATCTAGACAAATTGAAAACCCATCGAACACAGTGGTTTAACGATACTCTCAGTCGGTCATATGCAGCAGCAGATGCATTTAAAATCAACTCTGAGCCATAGGAAAAATGCGGTAACAAAAGAGATTTAAAAATCTTAAGTTTAGTGGAAACAGGGAGCATTCCTGCACTGAGTCGTAAATGTCGTAAGACTGCATAGATTTTACCACATTGTGCATGTATATGAGAACTCCATTCAAAATTTGTTTGGAAAATTACACCAAGATTTCGAGCTTTGTCGACATACTCTAATATCTAATTTTTTTTTTTTTGTCATGATTATCGATATTTTCAGCCTCGGGCTAGTTCATCTCCTGTTGTAGTCACTCAAACACCACTTTTAGGCATTTTCGTAACTTCTCCGGGGTGAGATTCGAACTCGTGACTTAGGCGTGAGTGGTATGGATGTTAACCAATACGCCGGGGTCACCCCATATATCATTGTTAATAGTTAAATCAGGTAAAATTGAACGAAACTTCCGTCGAGAAATAAACATAGCTTTGGTTTTTGAAGAATTGATGGGAAGCAGATTATTCAAGGACCATTGCGAAATTCTTTCCACATCAGAGTTAATAAGTTGTGCTATATTTTCTAAATTAGCATCTGTGGAACAAATGTACAATTGAACATCATCCGCAAACATGTGAATATGACAAAATTTTAATACTGATGGCAAATCATTTATAAACAATGAAAATAAAAGAGGACTCAAGACAGATCCTTGGGGTACACCTGATAAAATATTGATTGAATTAGATTGACATCCATTAATTTCTTCTTCTTGAGTACGTGAATTTAGGGAAGATATGATTAGCAAAGCAGCACTACGACTGAACCCGAACTTGTAAGATAATTTGTGCAGTAGCTTAACATGCGAGACTCTATCGAATGTTTTTGAGAAATCAATCAACAGTAAAAAAGCAACTCCTTTTTTATCAATAATCTTATGAAGATCATCATGAACTTTGAGTAATGCGGAAGTAGTACTGTGTCCAGATCTTAAACCAGACTGGCAGGGACTGAGGAGATCAAACCGTTGCAAATAAACTTGAATTTGAGCTTTCAGTATTTTTCGAAAGCCTTGGACAACGCACATAGAATACTTATTGGGCGAAGATTGTTCAGACTAGATCCGGTAGGTTTTTTTCGAATCGGGATTATCTTCGCAGCCTTCCATGCTCGGGGAAATTTCGAGGTTTTAATGAAAAAGTTGAAGAGATATGTTACTGGTGTAATAATAAACGGTAAAATAAGCTGTATAAACCTTAACAGAATACCATCAACACCGAAGGCATTTGATGTGATCGAAAAGATGGCATTCGTGATTTCAAGTTCGTTGGATGGTGTAAAGGAAAAGCCATCAGAATTGGAAGGTGATAGAGAAGGATGTTTAGGATCGCGTGTAAAATTCTCACCAAGAAAGGCATTTATTTCATTACTAGTATGACTGAACTTTATATTATTGTTTGTCCCCGGAATAACATTTAGCCGTTTCAGTTTCGTCCAGAGTTCTTTACTTGAATTCGCTGATTCTAAATTGGAAGATGTATAACTGGATTTTGCTTTATTGATTAGTTGAGTTACCCTATTACGAAGCCTTTTGTACTGAACATGGTCTAGTGTACGTTTACTATGAGTCCATTGACGATATGCAATATCCCTAACAACCATTGCATTCAAAATATCATCATTGAACCAAGGTGCATTAGATTTAGATCTAGATGCTCGTAAAGGAACAAAGTTTTCAAATTGAGTAATGTGACTATTGATGAAATCAAGAGCCAGATCAGAATCAGTAATACTATACAGTAAGGACCAATCCAAAACATTTGAAGTGTCCTGTACCGAGGGGAAATTAATGCGATTATAATCTCTAAATATTTTAGGACGATCTATACTTTCGCGAGCTATGTTGAGTGATGAGAAAATTATATCATGATGAGAGAAACCTGGGGCAGACACTTGATTAAAATAAGAACAAAATTGGTATCGTTTGTTATCATTAAGTCAATTAATGAGCTTCCACCAGGGTAAAAATGAGTAGGTTCATTGTTGACACAAAATAACCCGAAGTTATTCAGAACTTCAATGAAGCGAGTTGTTTTGCTGCAAACCTTTTTAAGTTTGTATTGAAGTCACCTATCAAAATTACCATCTCATAATCAAGTGATAGATCGGAAAGCTTCTGATCGAGGAGATCGGAGCAATCAACATCTGGAGGAGAATAAAATACACCCAGAAGAAATTTGTTGTTATGCACTCGAACTTCAATAAATCAATATTCAGTACGGACACCATCAGCCTGTTCTGTCAGCGGATTTGAACCAGCAATTACTTTGCAATCAACATGTAATTTGTGAAAAATACAAATTCCTCCACCACGATCTGTCATACGATCATTTCTTATAATGCTGTAACCATCAACGGCAACTGTTGAATCAGTTATGTTTTCATTTAGCCATGTTTCTGTTACGCATACTATGTCAACTTTACTTTGCTCAAAGCAACTGTTAAATTCATCAAACTTACTTAACTGACGAGCACACAGACTTTGAACATTCAGATGACACAGATTCAAACAATCTTCGCGTAGAGCAACATTCATCACAACGCGTGGAGTATCAGCGATACTTCTTTGTGCATGTGCAATATCATTATCAAGATTAACCGACATCATCAAAGAGCAACAACAAGACCAAGTGTATAAACTCACAAACAAGAAGGAAAACATGAATGAAGGGAACGCTGAATCAATAATCAGGGCTACATACATTCCAACTACATTAGTATTCATCACTACTCTAATTTTGTATTTACTGAATGTGGATTTCCTGATCGCAAATTCCATTGAACGACTTTCACGAGCTACGGCTGCTACAACAAACCAGGTTGGGCGGGGCGACATCATCTGCAACAACGACCACAACAGCAACAACAGCAACAACGGCAGCACCAACTGTACACCGAGAGAACCTCGCCTGTGACGATTCCCTCTTCACGTAGAGTTTTAACTTTTAGGAAGGATGGAAACAAGGAAGACAAGGGAGAGGAATAATAGGAGATAATTTAGGAAGGAAAATATAAATGATTGTAGGATAGGGTTTATTTTCGGCATCCAAAGTCCACTAATTGATCCAAATCGAAAATCGGCAGAGCCGGAGCGCCATCGGTTTTTTCACATAAATTGTTCCATTCCTTGAGAACACGTTCGGAAGCTTTCCACTACGTTTTAGTTTAAGTGCAGTTCCCTTGATGATCCGTGCAGAGTCGGTGAGGTTTTCATTAATGTAGATACGCTTGTCAACATCAAAACCAAGATGAAACAAATTCAGTTTCGCCGAAAAACAACGATAGAATTCATCCAGACCGCTCTGTAACCAAATTGGAACAGGATCGGCGGCGTTGCACCATCAGCAATAGGGACACGAGCCAAACGTTTGATGTACACAGCTGGAACATCCGAGTCTCTGTAGCCAAGAGCAACAGCTACTTTTTCAACATTTCATCCGATTTCTCCGTGTGGCAGTACGGTACACCAGTCAAAATTAAATCATTCGACCTCAACAGTTTATTTGCAGTATCTCTGTTTTGTCGCACTTCTTCAGCAGTTTTGGCATGAGACTCCCACAGTCCGTTGAAATCCTTAGCATAGTCGATCTTAAGATCTTAAGAGCTAGTGATCAGTGCTAGAATCAACTTAAGTTGATTCACTTCAGCACGAAGGGTGGAAATTTCGTTGACAAGAGCCGCGTTGGTTGACTCAATCTTCCATTCAATCTTCGCATTTCCATCCACGATCATTTGTCCTATACGAACTAAAAGCTGATCAAAGCTTTCCACCTCATCGTCAATCCGGTCCAAATCCTCTCGCGATCGCTTTTTGTTTGTATTTTCACTGCTGGTGGATCCCACTGGTAATGCAAGCGTATGTTTATCTTTACCCATTTTGGTAAGCGCCGCACGAGTAAGCGTTCTGTTGTGGTTCATCCAAGTGAGTGGCAATGACGGATAGAACAATGATGAAAGGATGAACTCAATCACAATATAGCGTCTATATGAAATGTATCGTGATGGTAATAAATTATTACACTATTAATGCATCACAGCCGATATGATCGAACGAGCATTTATGTTCTACAGGTAGGTACTCAAGTCACTGATCACTAGCTCGATTTGAATCGAAGTAGGGCTGACACTAAACGGAGAAAAAACCACGGAATTGCGATCACGAACAACTCACTTGCTACCGTCAGCCATCATTAGACATCTTCTAATTAATGGACCTTCCCATATAGAAGTTGATATCGACCCTATATCACAAATCGCACTATATCACGTAATATGACACATCGACTCAAGTTTTAGACCGCCAATGCGAAGTTTTCTGTTGTGAACGTGGTCCGCACAACAGCAGAAAAGCTAGAGGAGGTGGTGTCCTCCTTGCTGTTCGTCGAGGTATTAGAACACACTTGATCGATGATGACGCATGGGCTGGCGTGGAACAGTTATGGTTAGCGATTGAACTCGCTGACCGTAACATTTACTTGTGTGTTATTTATATTCCTCCTGATAGAACACGCGACAGCTCATTGGTCGAAGCTCATATGCAGTCACTTTCATCAATTGTGGATAGAGCATCATCAATTGACGATATCGTGATTGTTGGCGATTTCAATTTGCCTGGAATTAGTTGGCGTTCATCTAATAATGGATTCCTATATCCCGATGCTAGTCATTCGACATTCAACCAGTTCACCGCTAGTATTCTCGATTGCTATAGCACTGCCACGCTTCGTCAGATCAATCATATCGTTAACAAGAACGGTAGAAGCCTCGATTTATGTTTCGTCAGCTGTGACACTGCTCTATCTATATTGTTAGATCAAGTTGTTCCTCACCACCCACCTTTACATCTCAGTATCGAGAAAGGGAATGTAGTAAGGGATAGTGACAACCCCGTACGGGTACTTTACGACTTCACAAACGCTGACTGATTGCATCATTCCCTTTTTGAATCGTTGGATTGGGACAACATTTTTGACGGAATCGATGTAAACAATGCAGCGCAGACATTTTCGCATATTCTTTCGTTTGCGATGGATCAACATGTTTCCAAGAAGACTATATTTGTAGACTGTCTTCCTTTGCAGACTGCGGAGCTTCATAAACTGAAAAGTCAAAAGAAAACCGCTCTGAGAAGGTATTGGAAGAATAAAACTGTAATGCTGCGGAACCATTACATAGATTCAACAAGATCTATAAAAGCGTGGGAAGGAGATGCTTCAATAGTTATCGGGCTGGAATACAACGAAGCCTCAAATCCAATCCTAAATACTTTTGGAATTATATCAAACAGCAGCGTAAAGAGGATGGTCTTCCTTCGTCAATGATGTGGAATAGCACGGTAACCTCCGAGCCACAAGTCATATGCGACCTGTTTGCCTCAAAATTTTCTCGCATTTTCTCGAATGAATGGCTTACTGACACACACATAACATCGGCATCTAGTAACACTCAAATTTCAGGTTTAATTATGCCAGATATAACCGTTGATGATGATTCGATGGAATTCCGTCGCTATTTTTGAAAAATTGCATTAACAGCTTCCTCATCCCTCTACAAAAGATTTTTAACCACTCGCTTTCGGATGGAGTGTTTCCTCTCTGCTGAAAAAATGCGTTCATGCTTCCAGTACACAAAAAAGGTGATAAGAAAAATTTATACAATTATCGTGGAATATCCTTATTATGCGCCGTTTCCAAACTCTTCGAGCTAGTTGTGATAGACCGACTGTTCTTCCATTGCAAGCAACACCTGAGCCAAGATCAGCATGGTTTTTCCCCCAGTCGTTCAACAACGTCAAACCTATTGTGTCTCACTTCTTACGTGACAGATAGTATGCTTGATCGAGCACAAACGGACGTAATTTATTTGGACCTATCTGCAGCATTCGACAAGGTTAATCACCAAATTGCTGTGGCGAAGCTTGAAAGGTTTGGAATGCATGGAAGACTTTTAAATTGGCTCCATTCTTATTTGATTGGTCGTCACTCGCAAGTAGTCATAAGTGAATCCACCTCAGCATCATTTCCTATCACGTCAGGAATTCCACAAAGACTTTCTTCTGCGGACGACTTCAAGCTTTACCTTAACATTCGCTCAGAAGCTCACGCGCATTTTCTGCAACAACAGTTGGACTCTTTCGTTGATTGGTGCCAAAGGAATCGTATGACCGTTAATCCTGAAAAATGCTCGACTATTACGTTTTCTCGATTGAAGAATCCAATAGTCCACAATTATTCCCTCGCTGGAATTGTTTTGGAAAGAGTGGATCAAATCAAGGACTTGGGAGTTATTCTAGACTAACAATTGACGTACAAGCAACATGTGTCATTCATAGTAAACAAAGCCTCGAAAAACCTAGGGTTTATTTTTGGACTAACAAAAGAGTTCACCGACATTTACTGCTCAAAAGCGCTCTACTGTGCGTTGGTTCGTTCGATTTTGGAATACTGTTCAACTGTTTGGAGCCCTCACTACCAAAATGGAATCGAAAGCATTGAATCAGTTCAACGGCGATTTATTCGATTTGCACTACGACGGTTGCCGTGGAATGATCCAATTCGTCTGCCAAGCTACGAGAATCGGTATCGACTAATAAGGCTAATATAATACTCTAAGTACACGAAGAAATGTTGCCTAATATCTTTTTATTTCCGACATTTTGCAGAATCGAGTGGATTGCCCCGAAAACCGAGGTCAAATAAATTTTTTTGTCCGACCTAGAGCCTTGCGAAACAATCACCTGCTGCAACCAATACATCACCGCACTAATTACGGACAAAACAGCGCTATTACTGGCCCACAAAGGATTTTTAATCGGGTGGCAACGGAATTTGATTTCAACATTTCACGTGATACACTTCGGACTAGATTTTTTAAGGTGTTTAGATAAGCTTTTAATATGTTATTTGTATGTTTATGTTTTTGTTTTATGAGATCAACAACACATCATTGGGGCAAAGAAGCCTGTTGATGTATAATATTCAATAAATAATTTTTTTTTAAATTAATCATTTATTTGTACAGGCTCAATCGAATCAACTTTACAGAGCCAAATTTTCATGTTTTTATACATCATTTATCTTAAAACTAAAGTTAGGGGGATAGAACCGATTACTCGCGGCCGTCTCGAGGTTAATAGGAATTACAAATTACGGATGGGAAAGAGGGTGGGAATTTAAAGTATGGTTTACATAACACATTAAATTTAAATTCTAAATTATTGAAACACTTATAACTATACAATTTATGGTTTTCTTTTGACTTGAACATTTTTTGAAAAAGAAAAAAAAAACACACACACATACACAGATAAAAAAAATTTAAACTAAACATACAGGTTAAACTAACTACAATCTAAAGCTAATGTTAGTCAAAAACACATAAATGAGTTTCATGTACTCCAAATCACGTACAGCCAAAATATCTCGAATTGGCACATTGGGTTGTCTACCTCGAGCCCGAAGGGAATCATAAAGCATCGATCTGAAACCACGATGCTCAGCACAAGACCAAATAACGTGATCTGCGTCCTGATAGCCTTGTTCACACTCACAGAGATTGCTGTCGCTCAGCCCAACCCGGTATAAATGAGCGTTCAAAGAATAATGATTGGACATGAGGCGAGACATGACACGAATGAAGTCTCGACCCACATCCATCCCGCTAAACCAAGATTTTTTCGACACCTTTGGGATGATAGAATGTTGTTATCGCCCCAAATCTCCTTTACTCCATTTATACTGCCAGCTGAAGAGTGACTGTTGACGAAAAATAGTAAAAAATTCGTTGAAGGCGATTTGTCGATCATAAATA
Organism: Aedes japonicus; assembly: GCA_034211315.2. Taxonomy (NCBI): domain Eukaryota; kingdom Metazoa; phylum Arthropoda; class Insecta; order Diptera; family Culicidae; genus Aedes; species Aedes japonicus. Next base: position 887 of record JASCZW010002792.1, on the reverse strand, counting down.
TCGCCTTCCATAGCGCCCACCTTTGCAAGCGAGTCCGCTTTCTCATTGCCCGGAATTGAACAATGCGATGGGACCCATACAAAGGTGATGATAAAATATCGCGAAGTTAAAAGCATAGAAGCTCCTGTATTTTCATGAGAAAATACGAGGAGTGCTTTACCGGCCTCAATGAGCGAATAGCCTCTATAGAACTGAGACTATCCGTGAAAATGAAGTACTGATCCGGTGTTAATGAGGCAACAATTTCTAGCGTAAAATGTATTGCCGCTAATTCAGCAACATGCACGGAACAAGGAGCTTGAAGTTTACGGTTGGCGCTATAAATTTCATTAAATATACCAAAGCCTGCTGACTCCTCTATCAAAGATCCGTCAGTGAAGAACGATTTAGTGGAATCAACTTGGCCAAACTTTTGCAGCAAAAATCAACGGAGCAATCATAGGACGATGATGCTCGGGGATTCCATGAAGCTCCTGCTTCATGGATAAATCAAAAATGAACCGAATTGTCGAAATCGGAGAAGCAAACACGATTGGAAATGCTCGGCGAAGGGCTGACATCCTGTGTTATGTACAAATGGTAGAAAGTCATGAAGCGCGTTTGAGGATTCAACTCAAGAAGCTTCTCAAAATTTTCGATCACCTGGGGGTTCATTACTTCACACCTGGTGAGGAGCCGGAGAGATAATTCTGAAAACCGATCCGAGAGTGGCAACATGCCAGCCAGTACTTCAAGACTCATGGTGTGAGTCGAGTGCATGCAAGCTAACGCGATACGAAGACACCGATACTGAATACGTTCCAGTTTAATAAAGTGCGACAGAGCCGCTGACTGAAAACAAAAACTACCGCATTCCATAACCGACAAAATAGTTGTCCGGTACAACG
>JASCZW010002791.1:0-40252 GCA_034211315.2 Aedes japonicus | reverse complement strand
ATAAAGGTAAATAAAGTTAGTATTTTTTAAATTCTTTACGAAATCATCTTTACGAAAGACGTCGGATTCTCCTAGATCCAGCTGGTGCCGCAGTTACTTAATCGAAGAGGGTCAAAAAACATTTTGCCAATGTAATGGCCAACAATCCGGCAATCCGTGGTGCAATATCGAAACAGCAGTGAACATTTTTATTGATTAATGCCCGCCGACGAACGGTTATTGTTTTTATTCATTATGTGATCTTTTCGTCGAACTGTAAATATAAAATTGTTTTATGTGAATTTAAATAGTTATTTGATTAAAACTGAAAAAAATGAGGAAGAGAATTTTCCATTCACCAGTTATTCCTATTTAAAAACTAGAATTACCATTATTTTGCTATTTAGCGTTAACAATTAAATTTAACTTTATTTAGATCTTTCAGAAAACAACTCTTTGAATTATTATTATGTTATCAACACCTTGTTAATAACTCATTATGCATTTCTTCTTTTGTTAATATTTTGTTCTTAGTTTGTTCTTATAATGGCAAAATTTTTTAATTCCTAGAAATTCCCTTGAACTATTTGAGTTACTATTTTTGTTGTTTTAACTCTTATCTCTAACAAACTAATGTCAAATTTTGGCATTCAGTTATTTTGTATAAATGTTCAAATTTGTCATTCATGTGCAGTTCTATTCTACTCGGGTATGAGTCAAAAGACCATTAAAATTATGTAGCTATTTTTGGTTTAACTTTATATTTCTATAAACCAAGTTCAAACCAAGAAGGCACGAGTGCTGGCATTGAGAGGTATAAAGAAAGTTGGCGAAATCACATCAGCGGAGCACGGAGTTATATGGCAACGGCCTGCGTGACCATGTCAGCGAACGAGAACAAAAATGACGGAGCGCTTGAAGAAGGGTGGTCCACTGGAAACGTTTTGTTGTTCCCGCCGCACTTCAGTCATCGAATGCAACCCCTGGACGTAACTTTTATGGGAATTGTTTGAAAAGGCCAAAACATGTAACGCATCAATCGCAATCAACGGATTCGCTAAGACGGGACTGGTTGTCCGAAACAGGCAATCTTTTTGCACCTGCTAATGTTACGGACTATGACCTTACGAGCAGTGACCCGACTGACTTCAACGGAACAAGTGATCATGATGGAACTGGTGGTGACATTGGAGCTTGAGGATCCATAAACAAAGACTTCGGCAAAAACTTGACGGCGTTCAGTAATGATGAACCTGTGGTTTCAGTTACTAAGGTGTTACAGTTGAGATAATTTACCCTAGTTTGTATTAATAAATAAATAAATGTTTAGTTGTTAGTTGTTAGAAAAAAATTAGTGTTTAAAAGTTAGTAAATGTAAGCATTAAAAATTATATTTATACTCCGGAGTAGCCATAAGGAAAACAAAATTTGTAAACACACTTCACATAAATACACACACAATGCAAGGAAATGAGCCAAAAGAGAGTTTCCAGAGAAAAGAGTTTGAACCCGTCAAAATTGGAAATGGAATGGATGAAAGGGATGATAAAAGGGGGCGGCAGGCTACGGGGTTGGATAAGCTATTTCTTATCCAGAGCTTTGGAGTGAACCGACGTTTGAAGTTAACAGTAAGGTATAACGTAAATTAAACTGTACTGCTAGTACTACTTGTGAATAACGGGATGCAAGGAATCAACCATTCCGGTCTGTGGCTCGGAAACACGTCTTACCTCTGCTGCGGTGGAATACGGAAGAGGTCGAGGCGCGGCCTACCACGATTACGTAAGCTGTCGGGCGAGCGTTAGAGAGCTTTCTGTTGGGTGCCATAATCGAGGTATTTATCCAAGGTAGGATCAATCAGCGAAGTTGTCAAGGGTAACTACCAGTGCTACCACCGGAGAATATTATGGCATCTACACACTACTAATACGGCATAAAGAACTACCAATACGGAAGTACCTAGAAAGTTGTCTCAGGCATAAAAAAGCTCATAGTTGAACCATGTGTTCAAATGTCCCCCGTAGCCACACTAATGTCCCCATTCTACATCCGCGATACCCCAGGAGCCACTGACATAATAAGCTCCTAAGTCCGGAGTGCGTATTTGCTCAAACCATCCCACCAGCGTCTGATTCAACCAACGATCGACCAGGATATCAGACGACCCAGAAGGCAAACCGTCAATCCAGCTCACCACCGGCTGCCGCAGACAATCCATACATAAAAATTTGAAGGTCCATTCAAAAACTTGATCGGAAGGGGGGGTATGAAGAGTCACTTTTTGCGTGACATAATTAATGGACGTTCTGAACGAGGAAAGAAAAGGTTACAGAGCTCACATCAAGTCCGTACCGCACGGCTTTGAAGGAGGCATCGAAGGATATAGAAAACATCAAGAAAGCTAACAAGAGACAGCAAACATCAAATACGGAGCATCCTGCGAAACGAAAACGTAGAACTGATGACAGCTCATTGGAAACTGTTTCATGCAAGCTTAACATGGAAAGGGTTGGAACAAGTGTGGCGCATGGCATGCTTGGTTTCCCGATTGTTACAAAGATGAATGTCCAACGTGCTCCCACTAATCTGTAACCATCTAAAGGAGGCTTGACTTTTGTTTGAAGTAAGTATAAAATTAGAACTGTTTGTTTTGTTATTGTTGATGTTATTCTTTTGTTTTTCCTTTTAAATTAAAAAAAATGAAATAATGATAGTCTGAAAACGTTTTTCAATATCATGTTTTAAATGGAGAATCATGTCTCGTATGCTCCTCCCAGGATTATCGGATTCTGCTGAATTGGTAAAGTCTTATAAAAAGAGCTTCAACTGTACTTTTGAACTCTTATATACTGATTTGTGCAATATTAATTTAAGGTTAGGCATACTCTTCATTGTGACGCATAAAGAGAGAAGAAAAGAGGGTTTGCTCACCCCCACCTGACAAGAAAGGCATATCCCAATATGGTTTAAAGGTATAGTTGGTATTCCAAAAAAATCTCTGTCTGCGGCCTTGGCTATGCCCCCCCTTCGTCTTTTTAGGTCTGCCCATGGCATCAAAGAGCCACTATCCTCTTTTGGGGACCGTTCAACTATTAGCCATTATACAAAACAGTATTTTTACGGGGTGGGGGGATGGACACCAAGACGATGGACCAATACGTAATATTTGAAATAATTTGAATAGTAATAATTGAATATTTGGTAATAATTGAAAATTTCGTAAATTTAGTAGAATAGTTTGTACAAAGTAACCCCTCATCACGGTAAACTTTAAAATATATTAAAATGCTCTATTTAACCACCTCTGACATAGATAAGCGCCACACCTGTTAAGAATTTCCATTTGTCCATTAAATTCTTTCATGTTATCTAGATTTACGTCATTTTTTACAATTTTTAAAACGCTTAAAAAAATGTTGTTTTTGCGTTTATTTTTTCTGGAACTCAACAAAAATAAGTGTGAAAATTGCATTGAAAGTAAATCCGGCGTTTAACAAACAGGTTACAAAACAAATCGCTAAAGGTGGCACACTTGCCCCAAATTCCGGTACTCATGGCAGTATAGCAACGCACATCCTACTCTTCTAGAATGTTGATGAGAAGCGGTCGCTACTAACGAGGAAGGAAAGTTTCTCGGAACTGTGTTATTTGAGACACACAGAACAAATATTCAACAATTTGTTTCAGGAGGGGAATCCAATCGAAAAGTCACAGTCAATGAACGATGACAAACGGCCGATGAAAATTGTCCAAACATCTCATCAACCAATAAATTGTACTCGGGAAAATCAATAATATTTTCGAAAGGGACAATTCCAACCATGTAGTGCTTCCCAAATTTATTCAGATTCAGCAAGAAACGTAAATTATGACGTTCATTTGAAAAGTTTGCGAGCAGGTCGGGTAATACTTCACTCGCTTGGCTCCCGTATCACCAAACTTACTTCCCACATTGAACTTGCAAATACCACCTAGTAATATGTTTTGGAACAACTGCACCGCCCCCGCAAGCAGCTTCCCAATTTTTACCCGTTTAAATTATGTATGGTCCGGGCTCGACCGAAGGGACCAACTTTTAATACCATCAAATTGAGTGTAACCACTGCAGCTGCTCCCGTTCGGGCTTTTTCCGGCCTGCATTCACACATGCACCGTTTTTCGACTATGACTTGGTACGGCTTTGCCATGTAGCAGAGCCCCCCTTTTCGAAAACTGCAGCAGTTCGGTCAAAATCACCATTCGGAGCAACAACAAAACGCCTCCCATGCTCATCGAAACTACGAAAGGGCACCTTTCGGAAAGTGACTTTAATTAGAGTTGCCCGTTGGAGGCGTTTGCTTTCGATTCAGAAAATGCATCACGATGACGATGATGGTGCGGAAAACCACAGGTTGGATAGTGCCCGCAAATGACTTTGCCCGGCATGAGGGGTTTTGACAGTTCCATCAGCTCAAATACCCCAAAGTGCACTCGACAATGTTTCCCGGCGATCATCGATCGATGGTGCGGGTGGAATTTCGTACTACGGTAACAGATTTTTCCCGATTTGGGTGTCGTCCATTGGGGGTGATGGGGTGTGGAAATCCCATTACGGTGAGATCGGAGCAACTCATCAGGAATGGAATGCATATTAATGAATGAATTTCAATTCCAGATAAGAGAATTGATGAGGCTGTATTGGGCCTTGAATAGTCTAGTCGGTAAGAACTCAATCGGATTTCGATCCGGTCAGGAAAACCTTTTTCTTTCTGGAAATTTGCTCGGTATTAGTGACAATCGATCACACGATTTGCAAAAGTCATGCATTGGAGTTAGTATCGAAAGCTCTCAATTATTTTAGAACATGATTTATTTATTTATTTATTTATTTATTTCGTCAATCGATCGTAGACTACATATTTACACTTAATTCTATCTTCTTAAAGATCGCCTAGAAACAAAATACTGTCTTAGGTTACTATGTGACATTGTTAGGTCAATTGATTCACAATGCAGATTATAGAGAGACATCATTCGGTTAATTGGTCCGAATTTGGCATAGTTTGTCCGATTGATATATAACGCAAATAAGTTCCGATTCCTCAAATGCCGCGAGGGGGTGTAGAAATTTAGACTACATAATAAGTTAGGGGAGGAAATGCGATGTGATACAATATCGTTTACAAATGAAAACATTGATTTTTTTGTTTTAATGACACTTTACACCAGAAGAGTCAACTCTTATTCTTCAACTTCTCTACTTCTCCTTCTATTCCTCCGTTGGTTTGCTTCAACTTTTCCGGCTTCTTGCAAAAGTTCTACTTTTCTTATCTCTGTTATTATTTCTTCTTATTTCACTTTTCTCCTTCAATTTCTCTTTTTCTATTAATCTCCTTCCATTGTTTTCTTTCTGTTTCTCAACGTCTTCAGCTTCTTGTGCTTTTGTTTCCTAACAGTCTATTTCCAAACTGTCCTACTTAAGTTTGTCTTCTTCCATACTTGTTTTCATCAGTGTTTCTTCTTTCGCTTCTTTTCTCCAGTTTTTCTCCATCGACTTCTGACTATCCATTTGGCTTAGCATCAGACACGTTTTACCTTTTTTCGTTTTCTTCTTCGGCTTCTTTTATTTCCCTGAGAAAGTTCAGGATTCATGTTATTTGCTCCTCTGAATTTCCCAGGGCGTCACGTAGGCTAGTCCCAAAGTTTTTTTTTCAGCCTTTAGGTTATAAATTTCCGGGGTTCAACTTTCACAATTGGGCGGGTGTAAACTCGTTTGATAGGAAACAACACTCGCTCAATATTTAGGAGTAAAAATGTTTAAAAAGTCTCTTTTCTATGTTTTTTTTGCCTGAAATACGTAATAAACATCAGTAGTTGATTGAACAAAAACGTGGCTTCAAAAGTGTTCTACAACTCTCTTTTTGACACAAACTTGTTTACTTGCTAAGTTTTTTTTTTTGTAATACTGTTATGAATGCGTCATGTTGTGCCTCCAATTAGCAGATAATAAAATCAAGAATTCTCGAGTACTCTTGCAAACAGACGTATCTGATTTTGTAAACAAAGAGGGGAAGTAAGATTCAAACGTTGAATTTTTGAAACCATTAGCATTTTCATGCAAACTAGGGCCACCAGCACAAGGAATAACATTTCCCTAACATAAAAGTGATGCTACTTACTTTGAGGGAACTGAGAGTTTTGAGAAATTTACGTTTGAACCTTACTTGCTTTCTATAAAGGGTGTATTCGATAAAAATGGCACACAGAAAATCTTCTGTAACTTTTGAATCGTATGAGTAAAAAACCTAGAAATTTGAGTAGATCCTATCCATAGTGTATTATTTACATCTGCCAAGTTTCATAGTTATACATTCAGTAGTTCCAGTCATGTCGTCGAAACAAGAAATTGTCCGTGAGAAAATTTTGTGCACTCACAATCAAAATCCAGGGACGTCCCACCGGTGGATTGCTAAAAGGATTGGAATTGCAAATACAACTGTGTCTCGTGTAATAAGAACCTTCAAAGAGCGTCTGAGTGTCCAAGAAGAATTATTCCCCGAATGCCAGCGGGGCTGGTAAGAGGGAGGTATTGATCGCAACCAAGTCCAAACCCAATCGCATCGGTCGAGTGTTGGGGAGCCATCCACTACATCGAAGGAGGTATCTACTCGGTTCCACAACACTACCCTTTGCTCTCTCCCAAGCCAAGGAAAATTCGGCCGGTCCAGAAGAAATCGTCTACCCGCTATTCCGGAACCTACCTCTCAGAACTAAGATTACTCTGCTTTGCCTGCTTGAACAAAATGTGGATAGCCTGCATGTTAGCCACACAGGCTCGTTGTACCCTTAGTACCGTAGACTCTTGCCGGGGGACTACAAACCCATCTCTCTGAACTGCTATGGTTCCAAGATCCTCGAGCGAATGGTTAACCGCCGACTATACGGTTTCCTACACTATAACGATAACAGTCTCCTCGATAACCGAGAACACGCCTTCCGACCGGGCTTTGGCGCTGCACGATGCACGTCGAACTCGCCTCCCTCGATATCTCAACGGCATATGAACGGGCATGGATGCCGGAAGTCCTCTAACAGGGAATCGCATGGATATTATCCAGGCACAAAATGTACTTCCGGCGAGGCTTCCTCACACACCAGACATTTCAATTGCCATTGGTTCACTGGGCCAAAATGAAAAATTATAAATTATTTTCACAATGCAACAACAAGAACAAAACTGTCTTCGGCTAAGTTGCAGCTTTTAATCAGCGCTTTAACTTGAAATCAGATACTACCCTAGTAAAATTGCACATTTTCACGCTATTAAATAAACGCATGATTTTAAAAGGTTCATTCATCTGTGCGTTCTGTGTTTCAGCTGGCAGTTGCGTGAAACTAACATTTGCATTAAAAAAAATGGACAAAAAATGTCGATTTTTTGTGGGTTTACCTCAGCCTGCGCTGACAAAACTATCCAAAAGTAAACAGAAAAGGAAAGAAACAACGAAAATTGGTAAGAATGTTTCAGTTTTACTTATTATATACATAAAACCATAACTTACTACGCGCCAGAATAAAAAAAACTGAATTTTGATAATGGAAGTGTGATTGCACCTCATATATCCATTTGATATATGCGAGTATTCATGCGGGGCTTATTGCATATGATAGCGACCTCAGAATGTACGTGTAGAAACAGGCATTCTCGAAATGGGTCGTTGGAACTGCAATAGAGCTATAACCTTTTATCTCCATGGGCTAAAAGTGTTTGCACCTATAGATAGCACAAGGTCAAAATAAGTGCAGACAAATTTATTCCATAAAAGCACAGCCGGTCAGTGGGAGGTGAATTGCACACACCCGCACACACACACACGCGCACTAACAAAACTATCCAAGCAGCATCAATCATAGTAACCCATGAGTCAGCAGACAAAATTTGACAGCTCTGTCATTCGAACTCTAACCGTGATGGAAAAACCAGTGAAACAACTCCGTTTAGAAGTGTGCGCGTTCAAAGAACGGCACCCCTCTGCGTCGAAAACGGATATCGTGTGGCACGTTGTGGACGCCGGATACGCCCGTTCCAGCATCTACAACACCTTGACACTATTAGACAAAAATCAGAGCATCGCAAGAAAGCTCGGTTCCGGACGGCCAACGACCTTGAGCGACAAGAAGCTCTAAAGGATGCTGAAGAGGAACACCGAAGGAAAAGTGGTAACATCGCTGGGTGCGCTTCGACAAACAGGAAAAAAGTACCTGGTGAACATACACGTCAAGAAGCGGATGTCGCGTCCACTAGTTTGGGAGCTGCAGTTAATGACGCAGCGGCAGCGGCGGAATAAGATGGTCAACTCGTGGTAGCGGTGGTTATTGACGACGAGACCTTTCTCACCCTGAATGGCAACGACTGGCAGGGCACTTCGTATTTTATTTCCCTCAAAAAGGAAGTGAGCTCCGAGGTGAAGTTCATTTCACACACCAAGTTCCCCAAGAAGGTGCTGCTGTGGCTGACAATCAGCGAAAAGGGGATGTCAAAGACGCCCTTCTTTCGCTCCGGACTGGCCGTGACAGGGAAATTTCTAGTACGACATGCCTGCCGGAAGTCGTTCATCAAGAAATACCATAAGGGTGAAGACGCGGTGTTCTGGCCGGATCTGGCGTCGGCCCACTACTCGAAGCGATCGTTGAAGGAGATGCAGCGGCTGAATATCGATATGGTACCCAAGTCGGTGAACCCGCCCAACGTCCCCAAGCTGCTTCTCATCGAGAAGTTCTGGGCCAACCTGAAGGGTAAGATCATCGCAAAAACTGAGGAGGAATTGATAAATAAAACGAACAAAGATCTCAAAAAGATGCATGGCGAATGTTTCAGTTAACTGCCGAAAGGTCACAAGGGCGTAGAATTTTTTGCAAGAAAGCTTAAATAATTAGCTTCCATGGGAAATTTCTCAAAAATAAATATCTATCTTAGCGGTTTTTTTATCACCATCCGAAAAAGTCCATTTTTCAAATGCAAACATTAAAAGTACCTTTACTAACAATCAGATGTAGCTCCAGGAAAAACAATGCGTAGGGAACCGGTATAAGGCTTTGTGCACAAATTACGTAACGCAAAAAAACCGGGATTTTGGACCCGTCCTCCCCCCTATGTAAGAATAAGTAACGCGTGACCAGACTCCCCCTCTTTATTTACCCCCCCCCCATATTTCTCAATTGTGTTATTGTTGTTGTTTTTATGTTTAATTCTAAGATACTTGAAACAAGTGAAGATTGCCAACATCATTCAATTAATTTCATTTCAGTATCGTAAAGCTAATATAAAGTTCAGGTTAATGATTGTTCTTAAAACTGTTACAAATATTAGTTCAACAAATGCCTTTAAATTATTCAAAGTATCACAAAAGAAGTGTTATTCATATCACTTAAATCAACAGTATTTTATGCAATGTTGACCTATTGCAATTATTAGAATCTAATTTTTATTAATTATGGGTACTATTCTGAGTTTTCCTTTTGATACGGGCAGTGCATGATTGACGGCAGAAACATAGAACAACAGACGCAGTAACAAGTGCATTTGATGTAGGCTACACGCAGAGGAATATTGGGTTATTGAACGAAATGATTATTTAGAATCAACATTTCTTGTGTATTAAATCAAAGCACACATTGTTTTAGTGTAATGCAATCATATACTTGAAACCATAAAATTTCGTATCGAATCCAATTTTGTTAGTCAATTAATATTTCTAACAGTAATCATTATTGATTCAACAAAATAATTTGGTAGAATCAACAATCAATAAAATTTCTTATTATTTCAATGGTTCTAATATATAAAAAACATTTTTTTTTTCAATTCAACCGGTATTGTCGAATCAATGCAATGGTGCTTTGTTTCCAAAAAGCTTTTTTTTTATTCAACAATAAATGCTGTTTGTTTTCAATAGAAACCTTTTTTGCAGCGTTTTTAGGAACAAAACAAATATGGTTCAAAAATTAAACCGGTGTTGTTAGAATAAATAAACATTATGGGAAAACCGTAAGTCAACAATAAAATTTGTTTAATCTTTACAGAACAATATATTTCTCAGCGTGTTGATGTACGATTTATGGAAAATTGCGGTGATGCAAATCGTCATAAAATGCCTTTCGTTCAGTAGATCACATTTAAATAGTACACTGAAAATTAATTTTCATTTATATTGCGATCGAAGGTAGGACTAACAAATCTATTCGTTTTTTCTGCAACGAAATTGAGTTGTACTTTCTCCAAAGCTTCATTCGTATCAAAAGCCACACGCGCAGCTGCCAAAAGCATAAAGCATTTGTTGACACAAAAAGAACATTCGTTCATTCTACGAAAACAATACAAATAGCTACGAGTAATTTGTTACAAATAAAAAAGAAACGGCTCTTGGGTGGTTGCATGAACGACTGACAGTTTTACTTTATCGACTCAAAATATATTTGAAAAAAAAAGGCAACTACGAGGAGTTATTCTGCTCTTCACGAGATTAATTTTGTGCATTGGGCAAAAAAGGTGTAAAGATAGCGTTTTGTTAGAAGACATGCAATATGGATGTTTCATATAATTTACGAAACATTTGTTCTATGTGCATAATCCATGTTTACGAAAATATTGAAAGCTTATTTACGAAAATTAATTGTGTACGTCTCCATTTATCAAAGCTTTAGCATTTGGTCGGAAATCAAAAGATAGACTAAATCCATTTTTATTTAAATTTCAGATGCACCACTTGGCCATAAATGGCCAATAAGAAACACATGCGAATGGCCATGAAAGGATCCTAAATTTAAAACTATGGCGATAATTGGTGAAGAGTACCAGTTATGGCAAACGTCATTAATAATACAAAAACAAAGTTTTGGCTCAGTTTCGAAAGTTTTTCTTCAAAATATAGATTGAAACCTTTCATTTGACGTATTTCCCAGAATGTTTAAACATAGTTCTCATCTAGTATAAATTAACCCTTTTCTACTGAATGTAGAAGAAGATGTTCGTCATCACCATGAGTCATCAAGAGTGGACAGTGATGTTTGCTAGAATGAAAGATGAAGAGAAAGTGTTGATAGTTCCGTCAGTGTACGGTAGGTAGGAAATATAATAGAAGTCTTGAACATTGAGCGAAAGGGCATGGGTAAAGTAGTACTCGAACCAAGGACGTTACGATTGCCTAACATCCCACTGCGGGGTAGGTCAAGGCACAGATGAATCCGCCATCTCAACAGGCTTTTCTACTTGCTGTTTGTGACTTTGTTGGCACACAGGAAATTCAATTGATGCAAATTGGTTTTTCACTTTTAATTATTTGTTTTCAAATTGGTTATTTAGTTACGTAACGATTTTAAACCCCCCCCTCCCCATATGTCACAATAAGTTACGGTTGCTCAACCCCCTCCCCCCCTTCACGCGTTACGTAATTTGTGCACAAAGCCTAATGGAACGAACATTGATCGCGATCACAACAAGATGAAACTTACAGAAAAAAACACTCCACGAACAATTTCCTTTCCTGAGATATTCGTGGCGATGAAGTAGTATATATGGCGTTTAGCAGCAAAGAGGATCGAACTTACCTACCATCCCTTATCTAATCGATGTGCAAAGAATTGGCTGTAACCGTTATTGATTCTATAAATACTATAACATCATTGAGAATTGAGATTCTCTGTGCACTTTCAGCTGACTTCGATCAATCAATCAATCATGCTCAAGAATGGGAAATAGAACCACGGCCAAGTTCAGCTCTTTTTAACCTTTTGTGCATTGGGGAGTACAGGTTTTTCTTATTCACCGTAAACAACAACCTTCTAGCTCATGAAGTGGATGTTTTTGAATACGGTTGCCAAAAAACAACAATGTCTAGACTGTTGTTTACTGTATGAACTTTGAACCCATGAGTGGCGTAAAAATTTAAACAAAACAATGACACACACTGATTTTGCAAAAAAAAAAATCCCACGACAATGGACCCGGAGGGACGCGGATAATGGAAAAGATATGTTTGTCGTTGTTCTAAAGTGCTTGAGCGAGATCGTACATAAACACAAGTGGGTGACTTTTGACACAGTTCAAAAATTAAATTAAGTTATTTAGATATTTATTTTTCTCCGTAGGTCATTACGGCCTTCGTTTTCTTGGGTGAGTGAATAAATCGCACGTGTGCGTCCGATTTCCATCAAGCACAGTCAGTTGGATTTCTTCGATCTAATTGAGATGGCCATTGGATCTCTATATTTACGAGGGAGTCAACAGAGCGAAGAAAGGCAGCCAATCGTGGAAATCATGAAATCAAATTAAGACGTTTGCTCGCTTATCTGGTATTTCTCTCTTTCAATAAAGCGCGATAAGGTCAAAATTTGGTCAATATCAACTTGACGTATTTCTTTCAATTTTGCATTTAAAAAACCTGAACACCCCTCATTTTGAAGGTGTGTGTGTGTAGAATGTTGTTCCTATTTTGATTTTGGAATTCACTCTTCAGTTGTCAAAATGCCGTCCAAGCAAGAAGAGCAGAGTATCAAAATTTTGCTCGCGCATCGCGAAAATCCGAGCTACTCGCACGCAAAGTTGGCAAAATCGCTAAAAGTTGCCAAATCAACCGTTACAAATGTAATTAAAGTGTTTGGGGAACAATTGTCGACAGCCAGGAAGTCTGGATCGGGGGGAAATCGAAAACCGGAAGCCGCTGAGACGACAAAGAGAGTTGCCGGTAGTTTCAAGCGAAACCCTAACCTATCTCTCCGAGATGCCGCAAATAAGCTGGGTGTATCGTCTACAACCGTGCATCGAGCCAAAAAACGAGCCGGACTATCGACTTACAAGAAGGTAGTGACTCCAAATCGCGATGATAAACAAAATACGACGGCCAAGCGCGATCCCGGAGGCTGTACACGACGATGCTGACGAAGTTTGACTGCGTGGTAATGGACGACGAAACCTACGTCAAAGCCGACTACAAGCAGCTTCCGGGACAGGAGTTTTATACGGCAAAAAGAAGGGAAAGGTAGCAGATATTTTCAAGCACACGAAACTGTCAAAGTTCGCAAAGAAATATCTGGTTTGGCAAGCCATCTGTACCTGTGGCTTGAAACAGCATTTTCATAGCTTCCGGGACTGTCAACCAAGAAATTTACGTGAAAAAGTGTTTGAATAAACGTCTGCTGCCTTTCCTGAAGAAACACGGTTGTTCCGTACTGTTTTGGCCAGATTTGGCATCTTGCCATTACGGTAAAAAGGCCATGGAGTGGTACGCCGCCAACAACGTGCAGGTGGTTCCCAAGGACAAGAACCCTCCCAACACGCCAGAGCTCCGCCCAATTGAGAAATACTGGGCTATTGTCAAGCGGAACCTAAAGAAGACCAAAAAAAAACTGCTAAGGACGAGCAGCAGTTCAAGGCAAACTGGCTTTCTGCGGCGAAGAAGGTGGACAAGGTGGCTGTACAAAATCTGATGGCAGGGGTCAAGCGTAAGGCCCGGCAATTCGGATTTGGAAAAGCGGAAGCCTAACTGAATATTTTTCCTGAATTTTATACTAATTGAACTTGAAAAAAAAATTTAATTTGATTTTTTAAATAAACGATTTCACCGATTTACACGCGTTTTCCCTTGACCAAATTTTGACCGTATCACCCTTTAGCTACAAGCACGCATCCAGAATATAATTTCATAATATCTGAATTATATTAAATTGTCGAAACTCGGTGTAAGCTAAATATTCAATAATTCCTTGGTTGTGGTCCTTTAACTTCAAACACTTAATAAGAAAGTGGCGGCATCATTTGGGGAAGCAACAAACAAAGCGGAAAAAGTAAGATCATCATACCATCACCACTCTTTCGGCATTAAGGAAATACAGAACTCCCACCCACCCATGCTGACCCAGATTCCTCCGGAACATCTCTCCACTCGAGAAGACTGAAAAATGTAGAATTCATCTCCTGGTGGCAAATGTGCGAATCGAATGGAAAGTTCAAAGCAGCTTGGGGTTTTCTTTTTCACGCGAGCTCAAGTGCACCTCTTTCTTTTAAGTTTTTCCCCCCCGCCGGAAGGGGAAAAGTAGTTCGCAAACATTATCACCTGACTCAGCTTGGCCGCCGGAGCTGGCAGGCTTCAAAACTCATCATCTGCGGGTGTGTGTGTGTGTGTGTGTGTGTGTGTGTGTGGGGCGGATGAGTGGATGAGCCAGTGCTCACTGCAGCGGTGCAATTAGAACGTAATTAAAATGTGCTTTTTGACGAGGGAAAGGAAGCTTGTTAGTGCTGTAAAGAGTGTTTCAAAATGTCAGTTTTTTAGTGCTACGTCAAATTTTTACTATCACTTAGGGATGCATTTCAGAGTGAAAGTTATGGGGAAAATAGAGCAAAAATGAACGTTATGACCTGGGGATTCTCTAACAGTTTTTGGTTGTGAAAGGGTATAAGCTTGTGACACGTCAATTTTAGAGTAAAAGATAGTTATTGACATTGTAAAGTGCATAAATCATGGCTTGAACTTAGGCGTATGCGGAAACTACTCCCCGCCGGGTCTATGCAACCTTTTACTGCTTTCCGTTGCACGTGTCAGCCTGTGCGATACTCTAAACAAACAGTGGGTGGTTGTATCCGTGTCCTCCACTTGGTAGGAGTAGTTGTTCGTTCAGTTTCTGGTACATTATTTCATATTTATGCCTAACTGATGTACCTATTATTACTTAAAAAGTTCTGAGAAAACCCGTGTGTAAAAGTAGTCTGTGGTAATTTGTGTTGCACTCAATTGGCCATAATACTTAATAATATGAAAACTCCATACCGAATGCTTCAAATATTATAAACTGATGCCGCCGGCTGAAAGTCTCTCTAATAAAGATACCTAACCTAATATTATAAACTTTTCAAAATGGGACCGGTTAACAAGTCCATACAATACAAATGAAACACAACCCAAGTAACAATTCAAGTTTTTTTGTGGTTTTAAAGCACACTAAAAGGCTAAATCATGGTCTTCAGAACCCTCATAAACCCAAAATAGTTACTTGGGAAATTACTGCATAACTTGAGAACAAATCAACCATATGAAACCAAGTTTAGCTGGTGGAGGTTTTTGAAGAAGAGAAATATTTCTATGGTGGTTTGAGCTCCCGCCGCCTTCTGGAAGGGGAAACTTCTATACACATTTTTCCCAATTGTTAGCATAACTCGAAAGCCAATGAAACCAAATTTGGCATTTTGCAGTTTTTGGAGGCAAGAAATGTTTCTATTGCACTTCAAGACCCCACCCTCTTTTGAAGGGGCGAGGGGAGCTCCCATATAAATTTCTGCATAAGTCAAGAACTATTCCAGCAAATGAAACTACATTTTGCATATGGGAGTTTTTGGAGGTAGGATCACAGAGAACAGACATCAAGGTTCGAACTTTTTTTTTTTCTTATTTTCTGTGTTAATTTTTGAGCGCAAACCGTTGGAAAAACAACGCCGCCTAGTTTAAGTTTCACCAAACTAAAATTGAAAGATTATCAAATCTTGAGGAGGGCAATTGGCGTCATCAAACGATGCACCAAAACTAACGGAAAAGAACTCAAATTTTAAAATGGCAATTACAGAAATTTACACAAAAAGGGCACTCAAACTTGGATGTCTGTTCTCTGTGGTAGGATTTCTATATATATATATCAAAATGAATTTCTCGCGTAACTTTTCAAAAGGTCCTATGTAACAATTGTAAACAAATTGAATTAATTAATGCACACTATTGCTGTTGCACTTATCAATATTATGTTAAAACACGCATTTTGATATGTTTTCATAATATTAAGAAAATTGAAAATCAACAAAACGTCCGATGTCTGATTTTGCAATAGCATTGCTCTACTGTTTGATAAGACGTTTCAGTTTACCTGTCGCGCCAAACGTCAGAAGTGTCAGAACAAACATAACAAAGCAAATCCGTACTTCGGTCGTTCGATTGAAATATACAAAATATATTGTTTGCGTATTCTTGACCTGGTAAACTCAAATTTAACGTTAATATCACCTTTTTTCTGTGAACTTTTATTATCACACATTTCATTATGACCCAGTGCAGTAGTTTTTTACAGTCGAATTTATGGGTAAGTGCCAGAAACTTCTTATTTTAACAATCATTTATTTGCGGCTGTGGCACTGCCTACCAAGACGTTAACCACATTGTGTGGCAATGCCCTGAATACGAATTTGCTAGATCTGATCTACGAGAAGGCACGTAGAAAGAATAGGATTGTTTTCACCGGGAAGCAAATGCGTGTGTGAAAGAGAAAGCAATCTCTATTGCTATGTATTGTGTTCTAACTTACTAATAGAATGATAATAAAAATTGAAATGACCTATGTAGCTATCATTGGAATAAAATGTCCTTTGTGGCACGACCAATGTACAGTTCGGAGCTCTTTCTCGCAGCACTGCACGTCCTGCGAGCGGCCGTGTTTTCGCACGACCTGACGCACTCTACAGAGGTAGAATATAACGAACCGGACGCGCCCGGTAATGTATCTATAGTTTTAAATAATGACGTACTTCGATCAATTTCTCCACAATTACCTTCCACCGAAATTCTGGTGTATTGCCAGAATTTCAATCGCATGAAAAGTGCAGCAAAAATGAATGTTATACATAAAAATATTTTAGGTTCCAATTTTTCGATTATCCTGGGTACCGAAACAAGCTGGAATAATAGTATTAAAAGTGAAGAAATTTTTGGAAGTGATTATAATGTTTTTAGGGATGACCGGGATTTACTTTTAACACAAAGATTGTCTGGCGGAGGAGTTCTCATTGCAGTTTCATCAAATTTTAGTTCAGAACTCCTGGTTTCATCTAAATTTAAAGAATTTGAGCATGTATGGGTGAAAACACATATTGCTGGTGAAACTCATATTTTTGCAACAGTATATTTTCCACCAGATCAAGCTTGTAAGTCAATTTCCAATAACTCAATTTCCTCCTGAATATAAAATTCATATATATGGCGATTTTAATCAGCGCAATGCAGATTTTATTCCTGACTCGGAAAATGAGAGTATTTTACTTCCTGTCGTTGGTGATAACGAAACATTGCATTTCATTTTTGAGAAAATTGCGTTTTTAGGGCTTAACCAAATTAACCACGTGAAAAATCAACAAAATTGCTACTTAGATTTTCTATTAACAAATACACAAGAGGATTTCTGTGTTAGTGAATCTCTTTATCCTTTATGGAAGAATGAGGCGTTTCACACAGCAATCGAGTTTTCTGTATTTTGTACATAAAAAACAAAATCCGAATGAATTTGATTATGAAAACGTCTTTGATTACAATAAAGCCAATTATGACAATATTAAGTGTAAATTGAAAAACACAGACTGGCAAAAGGTCTTAAAGTATCAAAATAATGTTGACTGTGCAGTAGAGACATTTCATAAATTGTTACTGGAAATAGTTCAGGAAGAAGTTCCACTCACAAAAAAAGACGAAATAATGCTTCTAAAAACCAATTTGGTTCAACAAACAAATCACTAATTTGAAAAATCGAAACAAAAGGCTCACAAAATTTACAGAAATCACAATAATCAAGCTAATTTGGAAAGGTATCTGAATATCTGTGATCAACTTAACTTAGCTATAACCTCCGCACTATCGGAGTATAATACAAAGACTGAAAGTGAGATTAGGTCATGTCCGCAAAATTTCTTCAATTACGTTAAAACTAAGACTAAATCATGCAACTTTCCAACTAATATAACATTGGACGAAAAAGTAGGAGATAATTCAGAAGATATTTGTAATCTTTTTGCTACATTTTTTCAAGAAACTTACACTAAATTTTCGGATAATGATCGTGACTTAGAATATTTCTCATACTTTGCTGACTTTCCAAGGAATATTGGGGTCAGTAGCATCTTCGTACAAGACATTCTTACTGGTCATAAACAATTAGATGCCAATAAAGGCCCAGGACCTGACGGACTTCCACCAGTATTCATAAAAAATCTAGCAAGTGAACTTACAACTCCTTTATTTTGGCTGTTCAATCAGTCACTGGAAAGTGGTGAATTCCCGAAAGAATGGAAAAAGTCTTTCCTAATTCCAATTTATAAATCTGGCAAAAAATCCGATATTCGAAATTATCGTGGCATTGCCATAATATCATGCATTCCAAAACTTTTCGAATCGATTATAAATAAACATGTATTTAGCCAAGTTAAAAATAGAATAACTACTGCACAACATGGCTTTTTCAAAGGACGTTCAACAGCTACGAATTTGCTGGAATTCGTCAATTTCTCATTAAATGCAATGGATAAAGGTAATCACGTGGAAGCTCTTTACACCGACTTCAGCAAAGCGTTTGATAGATTAGATATTCCAATGCTGATTTTCAAGCTTGAAAAGATGGGATTTGAGATGAAACTACTTAACTGGATTGAGTCTTATTTAACTGATCGGCAGCAAATTGTGAAGTTTAACAATAAAATGTCTATTCCAATCCAAGTCACATCGGGGGTTCCTCAAGGTTCACATTTAGGACCTCTTCTTTTCATCTTATACGTCAATGACATATCACTTATTTTAAAAAACTTAATTTTCTCATATATGCGGATGACATAAAGCTGTACCTAGAAATTAAGAACGATAATGACATTAATGTATTTCGTAATGAAATTCAAATCTTCCATACATGGTGCTGCAAAAGTCTATTGAAACTAAATGTTAAAAAATGTAATCTTATTACGTACAGCAGAAAACAAAGCACACCAAATGTTCAAGTCATATTAGGAAATGAAATTGTCCAAAAATGCGATAAGATAAGAGACTTAGGGATTATTCTAGACTCAAAACTTACATTTGTAGATCATTATAACACGATAATCCATAGAGCAGGCAATATGCTTAATTTTATAAAACGTTTTGGATACCACTTTCAAGATCCTTATACAATTAAAACTCTTTTATGTTGCTTATGTGCGGTCAATATTAGAATATTGTAGTATTGTTTGGTCCCCCTATATAAAAAACATGAAGAAAGAATAGAGTCAATTCAAAAACAGTTTTTATTATATGCACTACGCAGGCTAGGATGGACAGCTTTACCACTACCAGCATATGAGGCACGTTGTATGCTGATCAATATTCAAACTTTGAAAGAACGTAGGGATTTTGCAAAAGTTTTGTTTGTAAACGATTTGGTATCACATCGCATTGACTCAACTGATCTTTTATCAAAGCTGAATTTTTTATGCTCCAACTCGACAATTACGTAATCGTAATCTATTCGCGGCTGATCGTCACCGCACTGATTATGCTAAATTTGGACCGCTGAACAGCATGATGACTCTCTATAATCAGTATAGTGAAATGTGCGACTTTAATCATTCTAAGAAAAAATTGCAAAAATATTTAAAAAATCAGCGAATTTAACACAAGATAGCATTTAAGTTCAGTTTAAGGAAGTAAACATGTAATTATCTATGTTGTTTGTATTGGTCTACCTTGTTTGACGTCAAATAAATAAATTAAATAAATAAATAAATAGATAATTCTCATTTTTGGTAGATATTTGTGTTTCATTTGTATGGGAGCCCTCCCTTCAAGAGGGGAATGGTTTCTCAAACGACCATACAATCATTGCCTTCAAAACCCCCACATTCCAAATTTGGTTCCATTTGCTTGATTAGTTCTCGAACCATCGCACTGGGCTCATCGATTATAATAAAAATTTGAGTTTCATTTGTTTGAAGCCCCCCCTTCAGAAAGGGGAGGGGTCTTGAACTACCATAGAAACATTCTTGCCTTCAAAACCTCCCACATGTCAAATTTGATTCGATTTGCTTGATAAGTTCTCGGGTTATGAAGAAATGTGTGTCTCATTTGTATGAAAGCGCCCCTCCCTGAGAGAGTAGGGGTCTCAAACAATCATAAGAACATTCCCCAGCCCCCAAAACCCCTTCTATAAATTTTCACGTTGGTCGGTTCAGAACTTCTCGAGTCTATAAGGGTCTGACAGACAGACAGACAGACAGAAATTCATTTTTATGTATATAGATATCTAGCCTCCAAAAACCCCCATATGCTGAAAAGGTTTCATTCACTTGATTAGCTCTCGAGTTATGCAGAAATTTGCTTTTTATTTGTAGTGGGGAGGGGTGGTGAAGTGCCATAGAAACATTTCTTGCCTCCAAAAACCTCAACATGCCAAATTTGGCATTTGCTTCATTGGCTCTCGAGTTATGTTAAAAAATATGTTTCATTTTTATGGAAGTCTCCCTTTCCAGAAGGCGGAGGGCTCTCAAACCACCTTAGAAACATTTATTTCCTTCAAAAACTTCCACATGCCAAATTTAATTCCATTTACTTGGTTAGTTCTCGAGTTAGGCAGAAATGTGTGTTGTTTTTGTATGGAAACCCCCCTACCTCCCCCTTCCAGATGGCGGAGGAGTCTCAAACTTCCATAGAAACATTTTGTGCCTCCAAAAACCCCCACATGCAAAATTTGGTCCCATATGCTTGATTAGTTCTCGAGTTATGCACAAATTTGTGTTTCATTAGTATGAGAGCCCCCCTCTTACAGAGGGCGGAGGGGTCTCGAGTTACTTTAGAAACATTTCTTGCCTTCAAAAACCTCTACCTGTCAAATTTGGTTCCATTTGCTTGATTAGTTCTTGATATATGCAGAAACTTCTGTTTTATTTGTATGGGAGCCTCCCTTTCTAGAGAGGGGAGGGGTCTCAAACTACCAAAGAAACATTTTTTAGCTGCAAAAACTTCCGCATGCTAAATTTGGGTTCCTTTGCTTGATCAGTTCTTGATGTATGCAGAAAATTGTGTTTGATTTGTATGAGAGCCCCCCCTTTCAGAGGAGGGAGGGGTCCCATACTATCTTAAAAATATTCCCTGGCCTCAAAAACCCGTGCATACAAAATTTCACGCCGATCGGTCCTTCCACTCGCGAGTTAAATCGTGACAAAGGAAATCCCAACTCATTTTTATTATATAGACTAGCTGAACCCGGTGTGTGCGCTGCTACGCTTGCAACTAAATGAAGGAAAATTTGATATAACTGGCACGTTTATGTTTTTTTTCGAAATAAGTTTTTTTTATTGACTAAGCAGGGGTTCAAATTTCTATCAAAACATGCTTTTTATCCCAGAAACACACGTTTTGTGTTTAAGTAAGCTGGATAATTTTAATTTTTGGTAGAAATTTGTGTTTCATTTGTATGGGAGCCCTACCTTCCAGAGGGGGGTGGTTTCTCAAACCACCACACAATCCTTGCCTTCAAAACCCCCCACATTCCCAATTTGATTCCATTTGCTTGATTAGTTCTCGAACCATCGCACTGGGCTCATCGATTATAATAAAAATTTGAGTTTCATTTGTTTGGGAAGGGGAGGGGTCTTGAACTACCATAGAAACATTCTTGCCTTTAAAACCCCCACATGTCAAATTTGATTCGATTTGCTTGATTAGTTCTCGGGTTATGAAGAAATGTGTGTCTCATTTGTATGAGAGCGCCCCTTCCTGAGAGAGTAGGGGTCTCAAACAATAACCTCAATCATAACCTTCCCCAGCCCCAAAAACCCCTTCATATAAATTTTCACGTTGGTCGGTTCAGAACTTCTCGGGTCTGACAGACGGACAGACAGACAGAAATTTATTTTTATGATCATAGAAATCTAGCCTCCAAAAACCCCCATATGCTAAAATGGTTTCATATACTTGATTAGTTCTCGAGTTATGCAGAAATTTGCTTTCTATTTGTATGAGAGACCCCCCCCCCCTCATTTGAAGTGGGGAGGGGTGGTGAAGGCCATAGAAACATTTCTTGCCTCCAAAAACCTCAACATGCCAAATTTGGTTTCATTTGCTTCATTGGCTCTCGAGTTATGTTAAAAATTATTTTTCATTTTTATGGAAGTCTCCCCTTCCAGAAGGCGGAGGGGTCTCAAACCACCGTAGAAACATTTATTTGCTTCAAAAACTTCCACATGCCAAATTTGGTTCCATTTGTTTGATTTGTTCTCGAGTTATGCAGAAATTCGTGTTTCATGTGTATGAGAGACCCCTCTTGCAGTAAGCGGATGTGTCTCAAACCACAATAGAAATGTTTCTTGCCTTCGAAAACCTCCATATGCCAAATTTGGTTCCATTTACTTGGTTAGTTCTCGAGTTAGGCAGAAATGTGTGTTGTTTTTGTATGGAAACCCCACTCCCTCCCCCTTCTAGATGGCGGAGGAGTCTCAAACTTCCATAGAAACATTTCTCTCCTCCAAAAACCGCTACATGCAAAATTTGGATCCATATGCTTGATTAGTTCTCGAGTTTTGCACAAATTTGTGTTTCTTTATTATGAGAGCCCCCCTCTTACAGGGCGGAGGGGTCTCGATTTACCTTAGAAACATTTCTTGCCTTCAAAAACCTCTACCTGTCAAATTTGGCCAAAGAGGGAGGAGGGGTCTCGAACTACCGTAGAAACATTTATTGCCTTTAAAATCCCCGCAAGCCAAATTTGGTTTCATTTGCTTTATTAGATCAAGAGTTATGAAGAAATTACAGTTTCATTTGTATGACAGCACCCCTTCTAGGAGAGGGGAGGGGTCTCAAACTACCATAGAAACATTTTTCGCCACCAGGAAACCCCACATGCTAAATTTGGTTCCATTTGCTTGATTAGTTCTTGATATATGCAGAAACATCTGTTTTATTTGTATGGGAGCCTGCCTTTCTAGAAAAGGGAGGGGTCTCAAACTACCATAGAAACATTTCTTGCCTCCAAAAACTTACGCATGCTAAATTTGGGTTCCTTTGCTTGATCAGTTCTCGAGTTATGCAGTAAAATGTGTTTGATTTGTATGAGAGCCCCCCCCTTTCAGAGGAGGGAGGGGTCTCTTACTATCTTAAAAACTATCCTCGGCTTCATAAACCCGTGCATACAAATTTTCATGCCAAACGGTCCTTCCGTTCGCGAGTTAAATCGTGACAAAGGAAACCCCAACTCATTTTTATTATATAGATTGTGAAAACTACAGTAGCTGCTGTCTTAGAAACTGAATTGGGCATGCAAACGAAGATAAAACATTAAATGCAGCCACTCCAACAACGATCTATGAGCTAAACGAAGAACATATAGGAACGAGACACTAAACGTAAGTCTTCGAAATGCCATTATATATAAGAATTTATCGATCAGTTAAAGACAAAATTATACATGAAAATCACACAAAACGACAAACAACTATGTACAACACAAAACACATAAGTCCCATTATGCTTATTTATTCAAAAGGGATTTTTTAACGTCGTCATCGTTAATCCAAATACAAATACACGTTTAAGAAATCGAAAATCAGTCTCTGTATTTCGTTGCAATTGCAACAATGGTAACTTGGTTAAAGTAACGCAATTTTGTTCCAGCAATCCAAGAAATCATATACGTATTATTTCGTTATCCGTTCTTTTACTTTCAGACATTCTTCCTTTTTCAGAGAGCGAGTAATGGCGCTATAATCATAAGCCATATAGGGCTAGCACTTACGATAATCCTTAAGTCCCAACCGTTTGAAGCGGAAAGGCGCATCCCTTAACCTTTTTAGACTCAATGCTCCCAGTGACCATTTTTTATTTTATTTTTTAAATGTGGTTGCTTGCTCGAATTCGGTATCGTATTGGTCAAACATAAATAGGTATATTGCTTATTCTTTCATTTTGCATTAGCATTAGCTAATGAAAGAGTAAACAACATTCTGTCCTACGAAGTTTTTGAACGTTGCACTATTGATTCGAATCTATATTTAATGGAAAATATAGAAAACAACATATATTAACTTTTTGCAATGACCAGTGCACTTTTGAGAACTTTTTCTACAAGATACAAAGAGCAATATCCATGGTCTACCGTAGATTGAAAAGATTAAAATTTCAAAGTTTCAAACTTAATTCTATGGCCTGAGATGTCTTCGCCAGTCACGAGAAAAGAAAATGTCGTCCGCGGAAAATCAACGTTCTAATGATGATGATGATGATGATGATAATGATGATGAAATATTACCATGTATCGAGCCCTCGATTGCCAGAATAAGCATCGAGCCCTCGATTGACAGAATAAACCCAACAGATGGGGTTGAAGAGTCCACCCTCGTTCCGGGAAATGTTAACAATAGGGAGGAAGCAGTAACTTGCTCCCTTCCCAAATCGGTTTACTTGGGTGCCCTGATGGTCCCTCCCTTTCCCCGTTATATATAATGTCATGAATATTTAGTATATTTTGTAGTGGTCATTTGATTGCTTACATTGTGTTGGAAAATTTGGCTAAAAGTAAAATTGTTTAGGGTTATATTCCGTTCTTTACGTATTGCATAGTGTCGTCTGGACATTTTAGCTTTTTAAGAGCTGGCTTTAGGCAAAGGCCTATTGCGCGCAATCATAAGATAGTGAAGATAGTAATTTGGTTAGTAATTGGTAACATGCTATGTGCATGTGAGATTTTCATGGTGACACTATCACAACGGCCGTTTAGAATGGTTCAACGGATGCATATGAGAGATAATTCCTGATTGATTTTCGGTCGTTTACTGGATTCCTTCACGTTTAGTTGTAGAAGACAAGAAAGATCTTACATCGTGCTACATTAGAAAATATCAGGGCAATGATCCCCCATCGCATCTTCAAGTGATCATTACAAGCTGTCCTTTTGGTTCAGGCACTTTTGAACGTTGATGTTGCAGCCTGTTCACACCAGCGGGAAATCAACATTCTACGTACAAACCTTCAAATTAATATCGTGGTCACCTCGAATACACCAACCAAATTAAGAGTGATTCAGCATGTTATGTTAGAGCCTCTTCTCTGGTTCCGAATGTTTACCTAATCTTCCTTTCCGTGGACTGTTGCGTTAGTTTTTCTTGATGACGTAACACAACTTTCATTACCAATGGATACTTTAGAATTGCATTTTCTTCAAAAATTTGTAGCAGGAATTATATAAGCAAAATCGCCTCACCATAGAAGACCACGATACAAGTTTAGTATCTAGGGTTACCTATCCCATTTTCTCCTCAACAGCTTTCAGTTTGTGCTTTTTGAATGCAAAAGATTAACGCATAAGCATTTGATTTCTAACTTTTTTTTTATTGTAAATTTTATTACGTTTATTTGTTGTTGAAAGTAAGCAAACTCAATAACAAAAGGAATCAGTTGATTCATTTCTACCTACATTTCTTTACATTTTAGTATGACTAATGGATCATGAGATGGAACAGCCACCCTTTGTGGTAAAGCTTTCCAAAAGTGTGGTGATTTGTTATAATAAACTATTTTTGCTTTTTCAACTGAGTTTTTTATGAGCAAATGCAACATTTCAACTATGTTCAAATACTGTACTTGATGACCTCCTCTGAATCATAATGTTCATCGATAAGAACTACTGAAGAAACTTCAGAAGCACTTTTGGGCTCCATTACCACTGATCTGGCAACACTAGTGTTTTTTCTTCAAAAATGTTAAAGAACCCGACCAGCCCTGAGACCTGTTAGTTGAAGTTAAACTACCTCTAGGTTTTGCCAGTGCCCAGGGAACTTTTTGCTCTTCAGAAAGATGTATTTATTTGATAGTTTGATAATTTTGATTTCATACTA
Source organism: Aedes japonicus (assembly GCA_034211315.2). Taxonomy (NCBI): domain Eukaryota; kingdom Metazoa; phylum Arthropoda; class Insecta; order Diptera; family Culicidae; genus Aedes; species Aedes japonicus. The sequence goes on along the minus strand of JASCZW010002791.1, from coordinate 14,640 downwards.
TATACTCACACATAACTGACGATACTCGTCTTTGTGTGCTGTCTCTGATTTTTTTGGAGCTGCTCCACAGGTAGTTTGCCTTGAAATGCATATGAACACTACCTTACCAAAACCGCATGTAGCCCAGGGCTGAATATTTTCTTTGCACTTCAACCGATCCATTTCACAGTCGTGCTGGACCATGAAGGTCAATAAACAGGAGAAGAGAAAAAGTTATTTATATTTCATGGCATGCAGAGCATATGTGAGAGATTTTTGGTGATATTCTTACAACGACTTCTCGCTTCTCTGAGTAGGAATTCCGAATCCCTCACCTAGCCAAACTTAATCAGCACCCACCAGAAGTAATGATTTTTAATTCAAAAGAGGATTAAATTGTTGCCTAAATTTTAAATTCTATTCTACTCTCTACTTTAGGATCTATTTAGTTGTCACCTTCACTATCACTTTCACTTCACTTACACATCACCTCACTTTTTTTTATGCTTTGACTGATATCACCGTGAACTCCGTGATGTGGAAGTGATAGTGAAGTGAAAATCGCAGTAGTCCTCAGAAAATCTACGGATTGCGTCACTTTTTTCGGTAGCGTGATGGTGCCGTGGCAACCATAATAACACCGAGTTCATTCGAATCACCTCGGATGAACTCTTCCATATTTTTTCACTTGGGTGACATTCATAATACTGTTTTTTGTTTTCACTTTGTTTTCACCGTGAAGTGAAAACCGTAATAAGCCCCGTAATATTTTTTTTTTTATATTAATTTACTTTTGGTATGGTGGATACTTACTCTATTGCTTCAAATTATGTGCATGTGGGCCCATGTGCTTCCAATTTCTAATATACCTGGCTATCATCGTCAGCCCTAAGTTACACTTTTTTGTGGCTTTGTGCCTCACTTCGGACAGTCAGATAATTACCCTTAACAAAACATTCTCCCTTTTCGAAGATGTTGTAATTACATTCATTTACAATTACATTCATTACATTCATGCAATTATTCATTGAATAGAACAAATAGATTAACAACAACATAAGTTGCCAAATGAAAACTGTTTTTTTTTATCTTTTTCCTTAGATTGAAATTAAAGAGTCTTAGAGTGAATTGCGGCTTATCCCGGTAGTATCACACTCGAAGTTAGTGCCTTGATATAAACGTTCTACGACGTGGCAGTGAAATAAATGTGCAAAATATGTGATACTTTCACTGCTGGTCACTTTCTTGGCCTCATATGCAGGTCTATCGTAAGAGACAAGGTGAAAAATTTGGCCCTTGAGAGGGTGCTTCTATCATAACGAAAATTTATTTCCAAATGTACGCTGGTCTCAGAACACCTAAATCCTTGGGCGTTTTCCACTTGAGCGATCCACCTCTTGCTCTTCGCTATATGAGATGTTCGATGGCTTTGTAAGTATGCCTAGAATGAACAAAAAGCTTGGAAATAAGTGATTTTAATTTAGTATTCTATATTATCGAATTACTTACTCACGCTCTTAAGTTCAGTGTCCTGTAAAATATATATAAATCATCGCGTCATTTCCCGTGCAAAACATGCGTGCATGACCGTTGAAGACAACAACTAATAAATGCTCCATTTCGATGAAAAACAACTCGAAAATGCTGTTTGAAGAAAACTGGAACTGTCTCTGTTGCCAAACCCGCAACAAGCCAAAATCTGAATCTCGCTGTATGCCACGTCTGAGCATAATAATTAGCCTTGTTTGGTTGGAATTTTCCCCTTCCTCCGTCTTCCGAGGAAAGTAATGCTTTGAGCGAGAAAGGAAGCATCCGATGCATAAACATGTTGCTCTTAATAGTACCCTTAGCGTGCCATCCTCATTTGCATAGCAATTCTCTTTTTAACAACACTTGTTTGCTGTTGCTATTCCGAAAATTCCTGCCAAAAACTCCTCACGAATTTGATTAGATGTTACTTGTTCGGTGTAGTGAGAACAAATTTTCTTGTTATAATGGCAATCCCGAGAAGTATGTTTCTCTGCATGGGAAGGACTGGAACGTGGAAAAGCATTCTAAGTTATAGACCGAAGCATTTGCATAACCTTTTTGATTTGAATTACCTAATATTTTCAATATTTCGTCTTAGTGCCCTAACATTGTTTTGGTTAAATAAGAGGCAGTGTGAAAATTGTGTGTACAGTAAATTTGAAAGCGAGCAAAGGGCAACTTTTTGTCGACAGTCCAATCGAGTGGTCATTTCATATGCCAAACTCTCAGGGATATTTGAGAAAACAAAACGAGTCCACTGGTATTTACGTCTCCGACTGACTGACCGAGAGATGAAATTCGATAGAATTAATTTAGTATAAGCAGTAACAGTATATATTCAAATCCAGCGGTCATTTTTCTGTGCTTGTCCGGTAGATGCACCACCACATGTATTCTAGTCTTCTCGAAAACCCAGGCAAATAAATGATAGCTCGATTGTGCTATCGACATATAATTACCCTCTGCACGGTTTCGAACATACACTGCACACAATTCTCACACTGCCAATCACTCATGGAACAATGATATTTTTTAAGTTGGAGATATAACTATATTTTTGTAAACTGCTATCAAACACACCAGATAACTGTAGAGCTTGAGTAAAATCAACTTTTTTCAAGGTTTGGTTAACTGACAGTCACTGATGGTTTGTTTTCTTTCTACTAATTTTAGAGTTGCTTTGATTGTATTTGGATTATTATATGGTTGCTTTATTACAAGTGATTCGAAACCATGCTCAAAGTTCCCCTTAAACGAATTCAACTCTGCCTATAACCGCATATCAGTCCCATATTGAAAAACAGCAAACCGAGAAAACTTTTTAGACTGTTTGGCGTACTTTTTTACTCTGATATATTTTGATAGTTCATATCACAGAGAACAAACATCCAGGCTCGAACATTTTTTCTCAATTTACTGTGTAAATTTTTGAAAGCAAACCGTTGGAACACCAGCGCCGCCTAGTCTAGGATTCACCAAACTAAAATTGACAACGAGCATCAAACCCCGAGGCACACAGGTGGCGCCATCAACATACGATTCACCTAAACTAACGGAAACGAGCTGTAATTTTAAAATGTCAGTTACAGAAATTTACACAGGAAGGGCACTCTAGCTTGAATGTCTGTTCTCTGTGTTCATATGTAATAGTATGCATTGTTTACTTTACAATCAAAAACAAATTAAAAAAAATGTGTTTTTGAGGAAAAGACGCATTGGGACACAAAATATGCAGTTACTTTGTCTATCAAGCATAAATGTAACCGCATACCAGTCCCATTCTGTTTGGTCAACAATATTCCACTGATGCGGTATGCTTTGTCACGAGATTCGTTCAAATATTACGTAAAGCATTTTCCGACCATTTTAATTCTCCTCTCACTATGTAGTACAGTCATAAGATATGTTCAACACGCCTCCCTTTCCAAGTAACGTGGCCAAAAATGTAGAATTATAAATTTTGAACATAAAAAGACGCGAAACCTGCTCCCGTTATTTAGCGTATATGTAATATTTGACCTACTGGAACGAGTTGAAAATTGCTGTTCTAAGCCTTTGTTTCACGGAGATTTCACATTTATTTACGAAATCAAAATGTCCTAGAGCTAATCAAGAGTTACTTTGGTGAAAGTGATTGTAAATTTGATGCGAGTCGGTAAGTTTTTTCGATCAAAAATCGTAAAAAAATGCAAGGGTTTTGGTCGAATTTCACTTCTTTCTTGTCGGACAATGAAAAAAAGGGTAAATTCGATAATGTGAGCCAATTCTTATTTTCAAATGCAGATCAGTTTAAAAAGCACACTGGCGATGATGCAATATTTGAAAGTTCTTGTTCCATAAAAGCGGAAAAACTTGTGTCAGTGGATAATGATCCTCAAGGTGATGCAGTTTTATATGGTCCATCTTCAAATGCAGATCAAGAGATGGTCCGTGATGCATTGAATGATGTTTCACGTTTTATACATGCGGATCATGATTCAGATAGTAGCTTTTTTGGTTCATTGATTCCGTCTATGTGGGAACAAAAAAATCGCAAAAAAAAAACAATTTCGAAATTGTGACTTAACAGGAAGACGGCGCGGCGCCTTGCTCATGTCGTAATGTTGACAAATTTTGAATGCATCAAAGAGAGCAGCAATTTGGTTTCCACAGATATATTATCGTGAAGTAAGGATCCCTGTATCTCCACTACAGTAACTCTGTAAAAAGTGAGGACATTAAGTGCTGCAAATTATTTACAAACAAACAAGAAAAAATCAAGCAAAACAATGCATTAGGTCCTAAGTAACAATGAGAGACTCTCTTTGTCGACTTTCTCTTTGGACTCCTACGGCTATGTAGAAACATGTTCAACTATTTTAAACATACAGTACGGTAGTATAAAGTGTGATTAGGGATTAAATACGTTGAAAACATCACCAAATAGTTTAATAGACAAGCTATTAACCAAAGAGAAAGTCGACAATGAGAATCTCTCATTGTTACTTAGGACCTAATGCATTGTTTTGCATGAAATAATTTCAGCTGACGACTTTGATCTGGAAGGTCAATTGAAAAAGAAAAGCCAACCTCGAGGCATTGACGCTGACAGTAAAAACCAACTAACTTAAAACCATTTAACCATTGGTTGAGGAAGAGAAGAAGAGATCTTTAATTGAATTGTCTCAAACTGGAAAAACGGGAGACTGATTGGTAGATTGGAAGTGGTTTTTTATTCCACTATTATTCCTGTTTACATTTACATTTTTTGCTTAATTTATTATTTTGTTATGTCTCTAAGAAGGATTAAACATTTGAGAAATATAACCATAATTCTAAAAAATGTTAAATAATTTTATTTTATTGCCACTTCAAAAACGGGACTCATATGCGGTTACTTAAATAATGGGACTCATACTTATGCGGTTACTTTCAAGATGGGACAAACCGACCTGATCTTTTTTCACATTTTTTTGTAACTAACTGCTATATTTTATTATTGCTTTCAAAAATATGATAAAAAAAATAAGGCAATTGCGCAACATAACTAAAAAACGTCAAAAAGTAATATGGGACTGATTTGCGGTTATAGGCAGAACAGTTCAGATCGCCTTCCAGATTCCTTCGAACTCCGATTGCTTCCAAATGCTCTGTCGTCAGCTCTTTGAATCAGGTCAAATTGTTTATTTCTTGTTGTTGAAGGCCGGTGATTCCTTGCTGTTGAAGATCCCGGGTGAAGACATGTTTCGTGTCGATGTCCTTCGACCTTTTTTGCAGTTGATCTACTATCTTGATGGGGGATTGGTTATTCCCCGACACGTCGATTGGATGTGCAGCTTCCTCGTTGAGCTCTACAAAGAGCTTTTGCATCCACAGTAGCTCCTAGCATCCCTTGGACCACAAACTGAGCTTCTGTTTAAGAGAGCGCATTGCAGTATTGCTTACGGGTGCTCGAACTTACCAGTCCACCACCGTATTGATAATCAATCGGGAGTTGGATTTTGATCGGACAAGACAGCATCGAGGAAACCCTGCAGACCTTGGTCAACTTCTGGTACCTTGGTACCTGCTTTGCTTCAATCTAGTTTCAGTTGGTTGGTTTTGAAAGCTTTTCTTGTGCTTTACGTAAGCAAGGTCAAGTGGAATTTGGGGTGGTTTGGCGTTCTCATGACCAAATCGCTTCACGATCTTTCCACTGTACTCGGCCTGATCTATCGTATTGTGACCGTGTTGCTTCTCCAAGCGCATCCCGAGGAACTGTTGTAGCTCACCCAGACTAAAAATTTAAGGTACTTCAATCAGCGTCTTCCTATTTGCAACGAAATTTTCACTTCTAGTGGCAAAACGCAGGCATGTAGTCTTCTTCTTCTCTAGCATTTCAAGCTTATTTCACAATTAGCTTATTGCTTGCTCTAAACTTAGTGTTCTAAATACACTTCCACAGTTATTAATTGAGAGTTTTCGATGCCATTTTTGCATTAGTATGATTGTGTGGCAAGTAAAATTATACGCTATTGCCCAGGGAGTTGAGAAATTTTCCTTAACAAAAAATTCCTAGACCAGACCGGGAATCGTACCTAGCCACCTCTAGCTTGGTGTTGCTTTGTAGCTGTGCCTTTACTGACTGAGCTAAGGGAGGACCCAAGCATGTAGTCAACATTACGTAAAATGTAGCTTCAAAAGGGTTGATCGCTCATCATACCTTTCTTCTGTGCTATTTTGTTTTAGTGTGCCTACAGGCGTTGCAATGTTTTGGGTGTTTCCGTAAGGTTTCGAAGGTGCCGATGCATTGTTTTTTGCTTGGCCTGGCAACCAACAACGAACATTGGCAAGGTTGCTGGTTACTTTTTTCTAAAAGCTCAACTGTCAAAAGTTTGTCCAGTCTGTCACACATGTAGTATGGATTGAAAATCTAAGTTCAACAGGTTTGTAACAAATTTGTCTAGTGTGCAAGACATCGTGCCTGGTACTCTGTTCTAAGCGACTTACCCTTGAGATTCGCCATTGCTTCCATCATGAAGTGATCCGAGGTCAAAAGGTTAATTCCCATTTTCTTGTTAGTGTCATCGATGCTGACTGGTTCGGTCCGCATATGTTGCGCATTAGCTGGCACACATTATAGTCTGCCTTGAAGGTGGTCGTACATCCAAAGGAAAAGAGCAAGATTGCATTGCAATTTCGCATGATTTTACAGTTGCTACGATTTTCGAGGCACTCAGCGTTACAATGAAGCAAATCAAGCTCGCACACATTTGTATGGTTTATTTCATAAAAACGCAGAGTGATCAAGAAGGGCAAACTTTATAAAAGGAAGATGGGCGTACGATGACGGGTGAAAATAAAAATAGAACACTTGACAGCGGAATTATAACACTGGCCAATAGCGTTGCGGCATTCTGTTGTATTGTCTCACCCATATCGTAAAGTTGTTGACGGTTGAACAAAGACCCATTAGTTGCTTCGACTGTCGAGGCACTAAACACACAGCGATAAATTAATTTCGAGGAATCTGTGTGCTGCCAACCGCTTGAACACACTCGCATGGATTCGTTGGGATTCAATGTCGAATGGTACTCTACGGTATTTTCTTCCTGGATGTCTTCGGCAAACTGTTCTAGTCTGCTTTCATCAAATTTCGCATCTGAACTTATCTCAAGTAGCACACAAAACATTTTTTTACAATGAACAATAATTGTTTGTATCATAAATGTATTACTAATGTATGGCAAAATATGTCTAGTTCGGATCGGTCTGGATCTCTCGTATCTTATAAATTAATCTCACTAACGATTGTGCTAAATATACTCTTTTTTACCGCTGGAAGTGAATTACAGTTTATCATTTCTCTAAAAAACCATGTTCCAAACATTTATAAAACATGAACAGGACAATATTTTAGTTCTAAATACTGAAATTACGTTACACCAACCATGTTTTGCAAAACATTTTTGTTATATAGATGAATTTGTAGTACAAGATTGTGGTTCTACTGCCAAGGCGAAACATGTTATAGATACTCAGAGTTTACTTTTCAACTAGCGGAGTCGGGTTGGTAAAGGAGCTACAAACCTTTCACGCCAAGGACTAGTGTTCAAATCCCATGGTTGGAGTTGTTATATTTTTGAATGAGAATGATTTTTTTTTTGCATTTTATGTTTATTAGGCTTCACTTCGCAGTACTTCACGCTTCAGTACTTTTAACTTATTTATTACAAGCTGTGTTGCTTGGGATGTAAATTGAGCTCTCGCTCAACAAAATGTCGTTTTTGATCTTTCGATGGTTTCTTTAAGCTTCGTGGCGGGCCTTCAGGTTGCAGGCGATGATGAATTTCTACCTAATTCTCGATGGTTTTATTAGGAACCGTTGACAATTTCACGCCTAATGCTTAAATTATTGATGATTTCTAGTGTGGTTGAATAGCAAATTTAGCACCAATAACACCACACATCTGTCAAAATTGCAAAAACTTAATTGGGACTCAAATCAGTTCCGTTGCAGTTGGTTTAATCGAATTGTAACAGTGAGCTGCTAGGGAATGTGTGCGATCCAATCAAGTGATGAAACAGCCTGAAAAATTAATAATCATGTTAGCTTTAGGTGTATTTTTGTCGTTCTAGTTGTTTCAAAAAAATCAATAAGTCTAGAAGTTCGGCCCTTTTTCAGAATATATAGCGCAGGTGTTCCAGAGTAGATTTTTTAAACTGTTAGTAGTCATAGGACAGAACTAAAACCTGTCCAGAAAAATTTCGGACACCAAAAAATAAGCAACAAAATAAATTTACACATAATTCAACAAAACCGATTGTTTATTTCACAATAATAGAGTTATATCTACATTAGGAACAGTTGATTGAGATGTTAATCCTTCTTTCTGTAAAATTCTCGATCTTTCTGTGGTACACCCGCCATCAGGTTCCCTACGGTATCCTCAGATTCGCCCGCCGTGACGATTCTCTATCTTCTCTTGAAATCATCGGTACCATCTACTTTCGTCATAGTTTCGAAGAGGTTCCGCTTAACTAGAGCCCAGTACATCTCTATTGGATGAAGCTCTGGATAGTTTGGTGGTTTGGCCGTTTTTGGCACGTATTTGACTTCTTGTGCCTTACACCGTTTTAGGACGGGTTTCACATAGTGACGAGAGGCCAAATCAGGCCAAAACAAAGCTGGAGAGTCGTGGCTTCTGATAAACGGTAGCAACCGCTTTTGCGGATAATCTTTCTCGTACACATCCTTATTGATAGTTTCGGTAGAGATGAAACTTCTAGATTTTCGACCACAACAACACATGGTCTGCCAAATCAAATACTTCTTCGGGAATTTGGACTTGGAAGCAGTTTTAAGTCTTAGAGTACGTATGTCTCGTCGTTCATTGTAATACAAGTAAAAATTGGTATAAAGCTACTAAGCTCGACTTTTTGCAGAGAAATTTTGCTTGTCATCACGGTTAGGCACCTTTATATTTTTGTACGCCTTCAGTCCTTGCCTCTGCTTCACTTCTTGTGCGTATGATTTTGACTTCCCAACTTTGCGAGTCACATTTCGCACAGAAAGATTGGGATTTTCTTAATAATCTACAAAATCCACAGTCAAGCGCTGGTCAAATGATTTGCAAACACAAAACAACACATTTCTTTCCGGTAGTTATAGGTTCTTGGCAAGATCGCTTACCGATAAATTTGGATTTTGCTACCGTTCGTACAAAATGCGTTTGTGCACTTCCACTTGATTCGACCCCATCTTACTGAGTTTCAGCTGTCATATTAGTGACATGTTTCAGCGATCCGTGAAATAGTTCAAAATCTACACTGAAAAAAACGGTGTCCGAAATTTAACGTGGACAGGCTTTAGATAATCAAGGAACTAAGGATCTAACCTAGAGTTCAATTGCGGACTAATATAGTGGGTTGACTCATACTTGAATGGTAGAATACAAAGAGAAATACTTGAGAAGATTTGTCATCAGTAGTGAATGTGACATCTGGTCTACCACAGGGTTCCCATCTTGGTCCATTGCTGTTCATTTTGTTTGTTAAAGATGTAGACCACGTTTTATGTCGCCTGAACGTTTCAATATATGCAGACGAGATGTGAGACTTTATCTGGAATTATGTGAAGCATCTGATCTTGTAGTGTTTAAAAAAAAACTGGTGTTCAAAAAATTTTCTGGAACCTAATGTGAAAAATACAATTCTATATCATTTACAAGAAAGCACGTAAGAAGGCAAGAAGCAATATCCAGAGACACAAAATTGACGTTTATTGATGTATCGACACAAAATTGACGTTTATTGATCATTATAATAACATTATGCATAAGGCAAACAACATGCTAGGGTTTATTAAAAGATTCAGCTATCCCTTAAATTCCATACACAATCAAAACATTGTACATAGCATATGTGAGACCCCTTTTTGAATAGTGTAGTATAGTTTGAGCTCCATATCAAGATTCTCATGCAAACCGTATTGAATCAGTCAATAAACAGTTTTTATTGTACGCTCTACTTAAGTTAGGTTAGACGACTTTGACCCTACAATCCTTTGAGTTACGATGCATGTTATTAATTTAGATGAGCTAAAAAGCGAAGAGAGTTTGCAATGATAGCTTTTATAAACGACGTAAGCACAAAGAGTGAATATTACAAACATATTAGAAAACCTAAACTTCCAACTCGTATTCTTAGAAACTTCATTTTAAGTTCGAAGGCACTTCTTCTGAAGTCCGAAGGAACTTCTTTTGAAATTCTGAAGAGATTTTCTTGAAATTCACCTTTTTCTGAAATTATAAAAAACTTTTCAGAAGTTCGAAGGAACTTCGTATGAAGTTCAGAGGAGCTTCTTCTGAAGTTCGAAGGATCTTCTCCTTAGTTCTTATAAACTTTTCATGGAGTTCTAAGCAATTTCTATTTCCTCTGAACCTCGAAGGAACTTCTATATTCCCAGGAAGGAACACCGTCTAAAGTCAGCAGGAACTTCTTCTGAAGTTCGAAGAAACTTCTTCTGAAATGCGCAGTAACTTATTTTGAGATTTGAAGGAACTTCTTCTTAGTTCTATGGAACTTTTTATTAATATAGAAGTACCTTCTTTTTAAGTTCTGAGAAGATTTTATTGAAGTTCAAGGTATCTTTTCCTGGAATTAAAACGAACTTTTTCTGAGGTTCGAAGAAACTCCTTCTGAAATGCGCAGGAACTTTGCCTGAACTTCTTCTAAAATACAACGAAAGTTCTTCTGTATATCGAAGGATCTTTATCTGCAGTTTGAAGAACTTTCTTCTGAAGTTTCAAAGTACTTCTTCTGAAGTTCAAAGGAACTTCTTCTGAAGTTTGTAGGAACTTCTTCTGAAGTGCAAAGGAACTTTTTCTGAAGTTCAAAGGAAGTTTTTCTGATGCTCAAAAGAACTTTTTCTGAAGTTCAAAGAAACTTCTACTGAAGTTTGCAGGAACTTTTCCTGCAGTTTTAAGGAACTTCTCCTAAAGTTCGACGAAACTGCTTCTTAATTTCGAAGAATCTTCTTCTGAAGTTTTAAGAAACTTCTTCTGAAGTTCAAAGGAAGTTTTTTTGAAGTTCAAAGAAACTCGTTTTGAAGTTCATATAACTTCTATTGAGCTTCTACTGAATCTTTCTGAACCTTTCCTTTCTGAGCTTCATAGAAACTTCTTCTGAAGACTTCTGAAAACTTTCATCTGAAAATAGAATCTGAACATCGCAGAAACTTGTTTCGAAGTTCAAAGAAACTTCTTCTGAGGGTTGAAGGAACTTCTTCTTAGTTCTAAGAAATTTTTCCTGAATGTCAAAGTTACTTCTTCGGAAGTTCTTAGAACTTCTTTTAAAATTTGAAGGAACTTCTTCTGAAGTTCGAAGGAACTTCTTTTGAAGTTCTGAGGAGATTTTCTATTTTCTTAATTCAAAGTACACAGAAAAAAATAATTAATTTTAACAAGCGCGTAAAATTTCCGCTCGTTTAAATTCAAGCCAAAGGAGGCGTAAACAACGTAATTGGTTGTAGTTTTTGAAAAACTATACAACAATGTTTGCAATCTTTCATACAACAGGCTTGATTCATGCGTTGTCTGGCTCAAATTTACATGAAATATCCCATTATTTTCTGACAAATCTAGCATTCCCTTTATGTGCATTAGAAACGCAGAAAATTCAGTGTTTCTTTTTATCTGTGTATCTTTTTCTGAAATCATGAGGAATTTTTTCTGAAGTTCGAAGAAACTTGTTTTGAACTTCAAAGGAACTTCTTCTGAGGATTGAAGGAACCTCTTCTTAGTTCTGAAGAACTTTATCTGAACTTCGAAGTAACTTCTTTGGAAATTCTTAGAACTTAAAGTTCTTAGAACTAAAGTTTGAAGGAACTTCTTCTGAAGTTGGAAGGAACTTCTTTCGAAGTTCCGAGAAGGTTTTATTGATGTTCAAAGTATGTTTTTATGCAATTATACAAAACATTTTCTGAGGTTTGAAGGAACTTTTTCTGAAGTTTGAAGAATCTTTATCTTACATGCACAGGAACTTTTGCTGAAGTACGACGGAATTTCTTCTTAAGTACGACGGAATTTCTTCTGAATTTCGAAGGATCTTCTTCTGAAATTTGAAGGAATTCCTTCTAAAGTTCGAAGAAACTCCTTCTGAAGATCTGAAGATAAGGAGATTTTCTATTTTCTAAATTCAAAGCCTATGTTTCTGAAATTATGAGAAACTTTTTCTGAATTTTTTTTGAAGTTCGAAGGAACTTCTTCTGAGGATTGAAGGAACTTCTTCTGAGGTTTGATGGAATCTCCTTAGTTCTTAAGAACTTTTTATGAAGTTCTAAGGAACTTCTATTTCCTCTGAACCTCGAAGAAATTGCTACTGAAGTTTGAAGGAACTTTTTCTGACGCTCTTAAAAGAACTTTTTTTAAGGTTTGATGGATTTTTTTCTGAGGTATGAACGGACTTCTCTTTAGTTTTAAAGAAGTTTTCATGAAATTCGAAGGAATTTCAACTTCCTTTGATCCTCGTTATACTGAAGTTGGAAGGAACATCGTCTGAAGTGGCATGAACTTCTTCCGAAAACCCCCAAAAACTTCTTCTGAAGTTCGAAGGAACTTTGTTTTGAAGTTGCTAGGAACTTCCTCTTAAATTCAAAGAATATTCTCTGATGAAGTTCGAAGATTATTTTTTTTGCTGAAGTTCCAAGGAATTTCACTTGAAAATCCAAGGAACTTCTTTTGAACTACGAAGACCCTTATTTGAAGTTCAAAGGTCCTTCTTCTGAGCTTCTTCTTCGATGGAAATTCTTCTGAAGGGCAAAGGAATTTCCTCTGACGATCGAAAAAAATTCTTTTGACGTTCATAGGATCTTCTCCCTAGTTCTAAGGAACTTTTGCTGGAGTCCGAAGGAACTTTAAATTTGTTCAATATTACCAACCAAAGAGCTAAATATACCAAAAATGAACCATTAAATAGAAAGATGTCCTGTTATAACAAATATTGCGTAATAATTGATGTAACAATGAACAAAAACACGCTTAAAATAGTTTTTTTTACAAGTTTAAACAGGTTACCTGGTATGGATAAATAGACATTAAGAATATCGTATAATAGAATTGGTTTACTTTGATTGACGACAAATATATAAATAAATTAGATTGATTGATGAAGTGATCTAGTGTTTGAATCTAAGATTATTTGCAGCTGCAAAATCTTTCGTCACAATTCGATTCACACTCATTGTTGAGAAATGATTCAAATTCTGAGAGTGAAATTATTCTCTTACAGCCTCCAAACGAACAACGCTAAATCTATATATCGAACTCAAGCCGTTACTTTACCATAATTTATGATTCACAACGCCGATGGGATTCACAATTCAACCTCAATCAGTGCCAAACCAATGAATGCTTTAAATCCCACTACAAAACTCCGCTTCTTTAAGCTCTTGACGTTCATGAGAAATGATACGATGTCAAGTCTAAGTGTGTGCAAGTGAGCATCCATTCTCGACGAGAGTTCCTCTTCGCGTCCTCTCCCCTTGCTGGATGTGGAGTGCGAGTTTCATGAGCAAAACATGAAAACACCGCTGATTTAGTATTCCATAAACGCTGTCCTGTGGGGGCCGTCTTCTGGCCGGGTTTTGACGGCAGCAGCTCCACTCTTGAACACACAACAGGCTGACAGTCAGTGTGTCGAGAACAATCGTCTTCCGTCCCAGCTGCATTATTTTTTCTTACACGTGTACGCGTGATTTATATAGAAAAAATCGCTTCAGGAAGTACCAGAGGACTTCTCTCCCCCTCGAATGTCTGCCTGGAAGGACTTCAAGCTCGAGAAAAATGTAAAATCATTGTGTAAAGTAGAACGCAATGCCAGATTAAGAGGCAACGGGTTGTTCGTTCCGGTTGGTTTGCTGATGATTTCAAAGGGAGCTCATCTTTCATTCACGTTCTGATGGGGAGCTCTGATAAATTCCCCTCATGCATTGATAACTCGACAAATGAAAAACCTCCGGAAATGCACATCAATCCAAAATGCTCACTAAGGCGGCTTGAAAAGGCTCACCTTATTCGTGTGATGTTCTTTTCGACTTTAATTCGTTGACTGATGAAGAACAGCTGGAAGAGCCGTCAGGAAATCTCGCTCCAAGGCTTTCACAGAATTAACCAACATTCAACCGAATAAAGCCATGTCTGACTTCCCGTCTCTTCGCCTCAATCCTTTGGATTGATTGTGTGAAAATCCACATCGGGTCACGTTCACCAGGGCTATAAAAATGTTAGATCGGAAAATTGAATGCTCCCATGCGTGTGTTTGTTTGCCTGTTGGCTTACTGTTGGCAGAATGACAAGGATTGTTGTTTTTTTTTGTTTGTTGCTTTGGCAGACGGTATGTTCTGTATTCTATTTTCACTCTCATGAGCTATCTGCAGTCATGTTGATTGATTGTCATTCTCGGGAGGCAAAATCTGTTTTTCTGTAAAGAATGTGAGTTTTTGAAGTAATGGGGGGCTTGTTGTTTACTGTCAGCAAGAGAAAAAAACCTAAAGCTATTATTCTTTGATCAAGCAGGCGGGGCCTTCCATGGTTAATTTTTTATGGCTAGGCAGATTCATTAGATGTGTTTGTTTGACGTCAGTTGTTTGTAGCAAATCACAATTGAAATAAT